>JBAIZL010000012.1:182500-247500 GCA_036971475.1 Prosapia bicincta | reverse complement strand
TTCTAGTTTAGGTGTGGTGGCTACATAATCTTATTGAAGCTGAGTTAATTAGAAAGTAGAGCTGTAGTGACTTTGAAAGACTCGGAAGTGTTGGATCTATAAACTAATATACGGGGAGTTGTCTCCTATTTGCCCTTTCAGTGAGAGCAGATGTGCTGAGATAAGATCCCGCATTTGGTTAATCAAATTTAATGGGGCATTTAGCCTGACGTCGATAAGGTTATTCGATCTTAGGGAGGAGAGGCAGTTGGGTTTTCGACTCTGAATGGCACTGTCTAATGAGTAAATTTTCCTTTTACTTTGAGAAACATTTATTAAGGTTGATTTTGTTTATATCTAATCAAAAATAAAACCAAATGAAAATTGTTTTAAAATTATTAAATAACAATGTATAACATCAAAATAATGAAATATATGGAAAACCAAAAAAAATTTATCAACGTTTTTCATGCTACCATTTTGTTCACAAAAGCCTAAAATGTTTTACAAACCTATCTTAAAATTATTTAAAAAATCCATTTGACTAGAATATATTCAATAAATAGGCAACTAACTTCCCTGTAGAAAGGAGAATTTTGCTGCGCACTGGTATACGCCTTACCAAAAGTGTAGACAACAATGAAGATTGGCGTCCGGTAGTCCCCCCCCCCACCAATGTCATAAATTAAGGTCACAATACGTAGAAACTATTCCGGTAAAATAACTTTAATAACAGACAAATCAAAGTATGAACAAAAGCTAGTCCCGCAACTCCTACCTTTAAGCCCGTTATTATTAATAGAGACAACGCCTTCAAGAAACAGTTTTGTTAAAGTTATGGACATTTTTTTTAACCTAAACAAACGCTAGCTGTCTCAACGTTGCCGCTTGCAACATTACAAATGTATTTGAAAATTAAAAAAATTTAACCCTAAATATAAGAACATATTTTTCACCGTTGAGGGACGGAATTTAATCTCAACACAGTTAACTATCCATATTGCGAAATTTAAAACCTTAGTAAGAACGCTTCAGTCGTCGAATGTCGTCTTTATGTGGGAAATTGGAAGCCACTTATTTTAGAATTTACATTTTAACAAGTTGGATAAATCCAAGCAGACATCTATCATAGAGCGAGTGTCGTTAAACATACACATAAACTCTACGCTTGGGAATATTATAGATGTTTAAAGGATACAAAGCTCCAAACGTGGTCCACAGATTTCTGTAGCTTTGTAGTGCGTGAAATTAAGTTGATGTTGGGAACTTCTCTTGACTCTATAGGTAAACAGTATACAAGATTTTAAAAAATAGAGATGCAATTATAACAGGCGATATTATTTTTAGAGTTACTGTTATTTATTACTTCAATGACTCTCCCTTCACGTATATAACACTCAATTTTATTACGCACAGAACTCTAAACACTACAATAGATGGTAAAACCTAAAACTAATTTTCTACAGTTTTTATGTCAATAATGTAAACTAATGGACTTCTTAAAAATATTTTATGAATAAATTATTACGCTAATTATTTACAACTGTAATAATTTAGTCAGTAAACTTGCAGATAATGTTTAAGGAAACTTTAAATTTTATGAGCCAGTACAAGCCTAAGTAATTTATGACCAACAATTAAAAAAAAAAAATTTAAATGGGTCCTTTGATGTTGACGCAATCTTAACTTTAAAAAATATAATAGATTTAGTATAAATCTAAGAACGTTCATATACGTATAAGAAATATAATATACATTTTTATCTGGACGGTTATTATAAGTTTGATAAGAATATAATTTTTGAGAATTGAGTTGTTGGATAGTAATTTATATGTAAAGTACCGGATTATAGAGGTTTAAAAAATTGTTGCCGAAAGTAAATTGCCCACGCTTTACCAAATAAACTTCAGGGACAACAAAAAACAAATATTATAAGTGGTTTTAGGACTATGCATTTCATGAACGAAAAATTCAAAAAAAAAATTTATCAACCTTATCCTAACAGTAAAAAGTAATAGATTTAGTATGTCTCTAACAGCTTTGAATTTTACAAATGTTATATATTTTGACCAGGATGGATATTGGTACAGTTATATAAAATATGTATGTATATAATATACGAGTATATGTAAATATATTCCTAATGCTTAAAACTCCCCCCATTGCCACAGTAATTACAAAACCTTTACTGACTCAAGGTGGCAACAAACCGGGAACACGATACACTGCATTGTTGCTTAGATTTATTGGGATCGTAGATAAAAGTTCTTTATTTTGCACTTGAGGTAAAATAAGTTGTGTTGTAAGTGTTGAAGTATTTAGAGAAAGAATTCTCCAGTATGTTTAGCTTACGTTACGCTCTCTGGAATAACGTAAACAAAACTCTCTAAGCATTTATGAATAAGAACAATGGATATATACATATGCAAAACCTGTCATTAGGGATTCGCTTTGGATTAAATTGTCATCAAGCTCAGTAATAAGTCACTCATTTCTTTCTCACCGTATCTAGACATGCCATATGGGAAGCATTTTTTCAAATGAATTTCATATAAATTTTATTTTTATTACAGTAAGACGTTTCTTTAGTAAACTGCACTAGAGTTTAATTTCTTATAATAATAATAGTCCTATTGTTTTATAGTTTTAATGTTTTTATAGAAGAATCCGCGAAAAATACGTTTGCAATATATTTAGATTTTAAACGTATTTCATATTAAATTTCCGATATTCGTAAGCCTTACTTTGTTAATAACTTTTCTTCTACAATCAAACACAGTTTGATAGTATTAACAGTTATTGACATATTAGGTCAATGTGTTTATAACTTTGTACATTAGATTAGAATAGAAAACAGTATAAATTGATGACTTTTCGTTTACAAATGTAGAATATTTTAAAAGCTTCAATTTAAATGTAGCTCACGTAAATCTAGGCAACTTTAAGAATAAACATCCGATACTATAGGAGCCAAGAATGTTTAAAAAGGTTTTGCTTTTTGTATTATAAGTCGTGTGTCGTCATAAAGAAAAGATCATTACATTTAGAAGTTAAACAAAAACTTTACTTCAACCAACATCCAAAAATCTGGAGAACGTATCCGATTGTCACTCCGTTTTCAATATTATTAAAATAATAGTTTTTATCTTTAATTCTTACTCATTACCGAATTTCATGATTCAAATATAAGCAGTTAACATCTTTAGTAAATATTGCTTCACGCCAAGTATCAACACTGAACAAATTTATGTTTTGCCCAGGAGTAATCCTTACCACTATTCAACTGCGTCTATTTGTTTTATATTTTTCAGTTTGTTTGCGTTAGTTTTCTAAAGCGTTAAACGTATATTGAAACAAAATATATGTTAATGTTAGAATTTTACCTCCTATATTTGCTAGTAAAATGACATATGGTCAAGATAAATTGATTGTAGTGGTAGTGCATCTTGTATGTCATAGCCTGGCTTCGCAACTTCTACCGAGTTAGATTCTGATTGTTAGTTTGGACCTAAAAAGTATTTAACTTTTGAAAAAAATTATTTAATTTTTAATTGATTAATAAAGTACCTGGTCTTTTTGCTATATTTGTAGAATTGGTAAATATTGCAATTGCGGAAAAAGCTAAAAGGACGTCTAGATTTATTTTAATAGTTCCTGAAACACGGTTGCCTGAGTCTAATGTAGTATAGAAGCAATAAAACGCCTAATATTGCAATATTGGTTACTAACATTTACCAACAGTTGATCAAATTACAAAGAATTTCCAATGAACATTGTATATCTGTGGAACAAAAAGTGTCTGAATAATAGATAGGAGCTGAAACAAAACACAGATCTGGGATACTTATTATAAGCTCAGGTTTGACATACTTAGAAGGATAATCTTGACTCATTCCAATAGGCTTCTAATATATTTGAAATAGAGTAGTGCCTTTAGAAATAGGGAAGCGATTACAATATTCGTCTAGGCATAAAATGGATAATAAGGCTAAATGTTAGTATCAAGGCTGAATCATAACAATCCTCTGTTAATCGTAGAGAAATCGCGAGGGGTAATTATTCTCCCAGAGAGTTTTCAACAACGATTATAAAACTGTTGCAAATCCTGAAATTCTTCCACCACTGACATACCTTCTAATTTACTCGCCCTGTATCTATTTCTGTCTCTAGATCAGGTAGTTTCACAGTTTTTGTTTACTTATAACGGTTTGAAGTTATTGTTGCAACAGCTGGGAATGTTTTTACCCCGCGTGAGTCCTCACGTTACAATACTGGTCCCTCTACTTCTTTTTCTAGTGAAGACTATTTCTTTTTGTATTTTGCAAGGTTTTTATAAGAGCCTATTTCTATTTGTATTTTGTGAGGTTTTTATAGGTGAAGTCTATTTCTATCTGTATTTTACGAAGTTTTTATAAATTAATATTATTTGAAATTGTATTTTGCAAGTTTATTATCAGATAAATTAATTTTATGAATTTGGTGAATTTTATTATGTTTCGTATTTTGTGAGGATGTTATAACTGAAGTTCGTTTTTAAATTATAAATTTAATAATCTATTTTCAAATATGTTCATATTTGACATGGCGATAAGAGAGAACACAAAATTTTATATTTGTAACTTTTCAAGACAGAGAGACGCAAATGAAGCTTCTTTTGAAGGAATTAAAGCATTGTTTGGGGTATTGTATATTTGTGGAGGAATGATGTCTTCGTACAAAAATTCTAAAGGTATATGGACAACAGACAGAACTGGTTTGCATATAGTAACGTGTACAATGTCAATACACAGATTCTATTTCCTCTTACAAGGATTACGTTTTGATATATATTGTTTTTGTAAATTAATCTTGTTTATGAAATATTTTGTTTTCATGATTATTGTAACAAAAAACGTCTATTTACAATATAGTCCATAGCTTTATATTTGGCAATATTACAAACAAACATTTTAATTACAGGTGTGCTTTTTGCCCTAAGAGCTTAGACAAAAAAGCAAAATGCTGTGCTAGTTGTGGGAAAAGTGTTTGTAAAGACCATTTAGTTGAAGTATTTGAAAAGGGTTTTGACATATAAAAAAGGAAATAATATTGCATGAGTTTGTTCATATCTTTTATGATATAACAAAACATGTTTAAATAACTTTTTATTTATAACACTAAATATTTTACTGATATTGACCTGAAAATTAGTTGGGCTAAAAAATTACCACGCGCGAGCTCTGGTGTAACGGGTATTAGCGTGAGTCCTCTAGGGTTAATAGGAGTGAAGGTGAAGTACCATATATATTTATGACTTATTTGTATAAGGAAGAGGTCTCCATTGATAATAAAGAGGGAGAGAGTCGCCAACCTCAAGAAACGGAGTAAAACCTCTGGGCCTTTTATAGAAGGGATACTGGAATATAACCATCAATAAGCTTCTCTTGAATGATGCTAATAGAACAGGATACATAGGAAATCAGGAAGGGATCGTCGATTCTTGGATGGAGGCTCAGTGACAAAAAGAAGGTACGTTCTTTAAGGTATGTATGTAATTAATTAAAGCGAGCTTATTCATTTTAAGCTGTATAAATTTTTTAAAAAAATATATAAAATTACTTCATAACTTGACACATCATAAAATCGCAACTCTACAATTTCCACATTCCGGTTCTTTCACTAGACAAGACAGATTCTCTCTATTGATTTTTCTTCCATTATTAATTATGCTCTCCTCCCAATTGTCTTCGGGGTCTTCCGAGTTTAGTTATGTATCTATGAAAATTATAAACCTTGTTAACAATTCTGACTTTCAGGCGATTTACATATAAATGCCATAGAGGCTCTAACCTTGTAGTTCGGGATGTTATGTTTTGTTGCGTGTTCTCTCTAAATTGTTCATAAAAACATTTTCCTCCTAGTCATCTTGAAATATATTTTCTCGGCGCCTAGGATTTTTATTTACAAAATATCTTTTTGTTTCTGAACAGATTAACAATGTTGTTTATACTCACTTTGCACAACTCACTTTCGTTACCTATTCCAAAATAGCCGTATAAAGTTAAAGAGGCTTTGTATATTTGTTAATGACAGATGGCAGAGAATTTTACTTTTTAAAACACTCAACGTTTCGAATTTATTTCCGAAATGCCTTTTCAAGAGCTCAATTTTAATTAAACAATGGTAAAACATAACTTACTATTTATAAAATACTTAGCATTATATAGAATATATTAAAAATTAACAAATTATAAACATTCTTAATATATGAATTAAAAGTCAAAATTCACAATATATAGAATCTTTTGTGATAGAAAAAATTTTGACTTATAAATTGATATTTACTAACAGTTTTATAATTTGTTGATTTTTAAGTATGTTATATATTAATTTACTTAGTTAAATAGTCACGGCTATTGTTAAGTATATGTCTATAAGGTTTTCTAAAATTCATATTTATAACAATAGTTTATTGCATGATTGAATGCTATTGTTGTATCGATCCCTACTGTAAAGCTTTTCAGATTCTCTATGAGTAGGCTACAATGTGTGTTTCAATGTACCTTCAGTTCAATAAATGCACTTTAGTGAAGAATAATATAAATTTAAGAAGGAAGATGTTTGTAACTCGTACGAAGTTTATGTTCATTTGAAGAAAACGTAATATCTTGTAATATCTAGAATTAATTTGCAACTTAGAAAATATTTACTTTGAAACGTCAATTCTCCGCAATGATAAAGGTGGGTTCGCCTCCCTCAAGTCTGGATTGCAATCCTAATGCGATGAAACGAGACTAGGGGAACCAGACATTACGGAGGGAAGAAAACTCCCCTCGTAAGGTACAGAGTAATTTGCTGTTTATAGGACGTTAGTATATTGTTCACTCGACTTTTGGAAACTGCCCGACAAATGATTTTGATATCCAGGGATAAAATAAAGTTTTCATATTTTAAACTCTATCAAAGACAGGTTTAGAATATTCACAATATTATAATAGTATCGTCCAAATTATTTGCGTAATAGAAAATTATAGCTGAAAGAAGTATTTTTGGAATTGAAAATAAATACTCATCAGTATAGTGTCCCCATTGTATTTTAAAACCTCAGGGGGCGCATCTGTAAGTAAAAGCTATTGAATAGAGACCTATTTGTATATGTGTAGTGAGCAAATGTTATACTATATCTCCAGTATTTCATCAGTGTAGTCACCACGTTCGGTCCTCCAGGAGGACTTGTGCATATCAGTGTAGTCACCATGTTCGGTTCTCCAGGAGGACTTGTTCATATCAATGTACTCACCACGTGCGGTCCTCCAGGAGGACTTGTGCATATCAATGTAGTCACCATGTTCGGTTCTCCAGGAGGACTTGTTCATATGAATGTACTCACCACGTGCGGTCCTCCAGGAGGACTTGTGCATATCAATGTAGTCACCATGTTCGGTTCTCCAGGAGGACTTGTTCATATCAATGTACTCACCACGTGCGGTCCTCCAGGAGGGCTTGTGCATATCAATGTACTCACCACGTGCGGTCCTCCAGGAGGACTTGTGCATATCAATGTAGTCACCACGTTTGGTTCTCCAGGAGGACTTGTGCATATCAGTGTAGTCACCATGTTCGGTTCTCCAGGAGGACTTGTTCATATCAATGTACTCACCACGTGCGGTCCTCCAGGAGGACTTGTGCATATCAATGTAGTCACCATGTTCGGTTCTCCAGGAGGACTTGTTCATATCAATGTACTCACCACGTGCGGTCCTCCAGGAGGACTTCTGCATATCAATGTAGTCACCACGTTTGGTTCTCCAGGAGGACTTGTGCATATCAGTGTAGTCACCATGTTCGGTTCTCCAGGAGGACTTGTTCATATCAATGTACTCACCACGTGCGGTCCTCCAGGAGGACTTGTGCATATCAATGTAGTCACCATGTTCGGTTCTCCAGGAGGACTTGTTCATATCAATGTACTCACCACGTGCGGTCCTCCAGGAGGACTTGTGCATATCAATGTAGTCACCATGTTCGGTTCTCCAGGAGGACTTGTTCATATCAATGTACTCACCACGTGCGGTCCTCCAGGAGGACTTGTGCATATCAATGTAGTCACCATGTTCGGTTCTCCAGGAGGACTTGTGCATATCAATGTAGTCACCATGTTCGGTTCTCCAGGAGGACTTGTTCATATCAATGTAGTCACCATGTTCGGTTCTCCAGGAGGACTTGTTCATATCAATGTACTCACCACGTGCGGTCCTCCAGGAGGACTTGTGCATATCAATGTAGTCACCATGTTCGGTTCTCCAGGAGGACTTGTGCATATCAATGTAGTCACCATGTTCGGTTCTCCAGGAGGACTTGTTCATATCAATGTACTCACCACGTGCGGTCCTCCAGGAGGACTTGTGCATATCAATGTAGTCACCATGTTCGGTTCTCCAGGAGGACTTGTTCATATCAATGTACTCACCACGTGCGGTCCTCCAGGAGGACTTGTGCATATCAATGTAGTCACCATGTTCGGTTCTCCAGGAGTACTTGTTCATATCAATGTACTCACCACGTGCGGTCCTCCAGGAAGACTTGTGCATATCAATGTAGTCACCATGTTCGGTTCTCCAGGAGGACTTGTTCATATCAGTGTAGTCACCACGTTCGGTTCTCCAGGAGGACTTGTGCATATCAATGTACTCACCACGTGCGGTCCTCCAGGAGGACTTGTGCATATCAATGTAGTCACCATGTTCGGTTCTCCAGGAGGACTTGTTCATATCAATGTACTCACCACGTGCGGTCCTCCAGGAGGACTTGTGCATATCAATGTAGTCACCATGTTCGGTTCTCCAGGAGGACTGGTTCATATCAATGTACTCACCACGTGCGGTCCTCCAGGAGGACTTGTGCATATCAATGTAGTCACCATGTTCGGTTCTCCAGGAGGACTTGTTCATATCAATGTACTCACCACGTGCGGTCCTCCAGGAGGACTTGTGCATATCAATGTAGTCACCATGTTCGGTTCTCCAGGAGGACTTGTTCATATCAATGTACTCACCACGTGCGGTCCTCCAGGAGGACTTGTGCATATCAATGTAGTCACCATGTTCGGTTCTCCAGGAGGACTTGTTCATATCAATGTACTCACCACGTGCGGTCCTCCAGGAGGACTTGTGCATATCAATGTAGTCACCATGTTCGGTTCTCCAGGAGGACTTGTTCAGATCAATGTACTCACCACGTGCGGTCCTCCAGGAGGACTTGTGCATACAGTGTAGTCACCACGTTTGGTTCTCCAGGAGGACTTGTGCATATCAGTGTAGTCACCATGTTCGGTTCTCCAGGAGGACTTGTTCATATCAATGTACTCACCACGTTCGGTTCTCCAGGAGGACTTGTGCATATCAATGTACTCACCACGTGCGGTCCTCCAGGAGGACTTGTGCATATCAATGTAGTCACCATGTTCGGTTCTCCAGGAGGACTTGTTCATATCAATGTACTCACCACGTGCGGTCCTCCAGGAGGACTTGTGCATATCAATGTAGTCACCATGTTCGGTTCTCCAGGAGGACTTGTTCATATCAATGTACTCACCACGTGCGGTCCTCCAGGAGGACTTGTGCATATCAATGTAGTCACCATGTTCGGTTCTCCAGGAGGACTTGTTCATATCAGTGTAGTCACCACGTTCGGTTCTCCAGGAGGACTTGTGCATATCAATGTACTCACCACGTGCGGTCCTCCAGGAGGACTTGTGCATATCAATGTAGTCACCATGTTCGGTTCTCCAGGAGGACTTGTTCATATCAATGTACTCACCACGTTCGGTCCTCCAGGAGGACTTGTGCATATCAATGTACTCACCACGTTCGGTTCTCCAGGAGGACTTGTGCATATCAATGTACTCACCACGTGCGGTCCTCCAGGAGGACTTGTGCATATCAATGTAGTCACCATGTTCGGTTCTCCAGGAGGACTTGTTCATATCAATGTACTCACCACGTGCGGTCCTCCAGGAGGACTTGTGCATATCAATGTAGTCACCATGTTCGGTTCTCCAGGAGGACTAGTTCATATCAATGTACTCACCACGTTCGGTTCTCCAGGAGGACTTGTGCATATCAGTGTAGTCACCATGTTCGGTTCTCCAGGAGGACTTGTGCATATCAGTGTAGTCACCATGTTCGGTTCTCCAGGAGGACTTGTTCATATCAATGTACTCACCACGTTCGGTTCTCCAGGAGGACTTGTGCAAATCAATGTACTCACCACGTTCGGTTCTCCAGGAGGACTTGTGCATATCAGTGTAGTCACCATGTTCGGTTCTCCAGGAGGACTTGTTCATATCAATGTACTCACCACGTTCGGTTCTCCAGGAGGACTTGTGCATATCAATGTACTCACCACGTTCGGTTCTCCAGGAGGACTTGTGCATATCAGTGTAGTCACCATGTTCGGTTCTCCAGGAGGACTTGTTCATATCAATGTACTCACCACATTCGGTTCTCCAGGACGACTTGTGCATATCAATGTACTCACCACGTTCGGTTCTCCAGGAGGACTTGTGCATATCAATGTACTCACCACGTTCGGTTCTCCAGGAGGACTTGTGCATATCAGTGTAGTCACCACGTTCGGTTCTCCAGGAGGACTTGTGCATATCAGTGTAGTCACCATGTTCGGTTCTCCAGGAGGACTTGTGCATATCAATGTACTCACTACGTTCGGTTCTCCAGGAGGACTTGTGCATATCAGTGTAGTCACCACGTTCGGTTCTCCAGGACTTGTGCATATCAGTGTAGTCACCATGTTCGGTTCTCCAGGAGGACTTGTGCATATCAATGTACTCACTACGTTCGGTTCTCCAGGAGGACTTGTGCATATCAGTGTAGTCACCATGTTCGGTCCTCCAGGAGGACTTGTGCATATCAATGTACTCACCACGTTCGGTTCTCCAGGAGGACTTGTGCATATCAGTGTAGTCACCATGTTCGGTTCTCCAGGAGGACTTGTTCATATCAATGTACTCACCACGTTCGGTTCTCCAGGAGGACTTGTGCATATCAATGTACTCACCACGTTCGGTACTCCAGGAGGACTTGTGCATATCAATGTACTCACCACGTTCGGTTCTCCAGGAGGACTGGTTCATATCAATGTACTCACCACGTTCGGTACTCCAGGAGGACTTGTGCATATCAATGTACTCACCACGTTCGGTACTCCAGGAGGACTTGTGCATATCAATGTACTCACCACGTTCGGTTCTCCAGGAGGACTTGTTCATATCAATGTACTCACCACGTTCGGTACTCCAGGAGGACTTGTGCATATCAATGTACTCACCATGTTCGGTCCTCCAGGAGGACTTGTGCATATCAGTGTAGTCACTACATGCGGTCCTCCAGGAGGACTTGTGCATATCAGTGTAGTCACTACGTTCGGTCCTCCAGGAGGGCTTGTGCATATCAGTGTAGTCACCACGTTCGGTCCTCCAGGAGGGCTTGTGCATATCAGTGTAGTCACCACGTTCGGTCCTCCAGGAGGGCTTGTGCATATCAGTGTAGTCACCACGTTCGGTCCTCCAGGAGGGCTTGTGCATATCAGTGTAGTCACCACGTTCGGTCCTCCAGGAGGGCTTGTGCATATCAGTGTAGTCACCACGTTCGGTCCTCCAGGAGGGCTTGTGCATATCAGTGTAGTCACCACGTTCGGTCCTCCAGGAGGGCTTGTGCATATCAGTGTAATCACCACGTTCGGTCCTCCAGGAGGGCTTGTGCATATCAGTGTAGTCACCACGTTCGGTCCTCCAGGAGGGCTTGTGCATATCAGTGTAGTCACCACGTTCGGTCCTCCAGGAGGGCTTGTGCATATCAGTGTAGTCACCACGTTCGGTCCTCCAGGAGGGCTTGTGCATATCAGTGTACTCACCACATGCGGTCCTCCAGGAGGACTTGTGCATATCAGTGTAGTCACTACGTTCGGTCCTCCAGGAGGGCTTGTGCATATCAGTGTAGTCACCACGTTCGGTCCTCCAGGAGGGCTTGTGCATATCAGTGTAGTCACCACGTTCGGTCCTCCAGGAGGGCTTGTGCATATCAGTGTAGTCACCATGTTCGGTCCTCCAGGAGGGCTTGTGCATATCAGTGTAGTCACTACGTTCGGTCCTCCAGGAGGGCTTGTGCATATCAGTGTAGTCACCACGTTCGGTCCTCCAGGAGGACTTGTTCATATCAATGTACTCACCACGTTCGGTCCTCCAGGAGGACTTGTGCATATCAATGTACTCACCACGTTCGGTTCTCCAGGAGGACTTGTGCATATCAGTGTAGTCACCACGTTCGGTCCTCCAGGAGGACTTGTGCATATCAGTGTAGTCACCACATGCGGTCCTCCAGGAGGACTTGTGCATATCAGTGTAGTCACTACGTTCGGTCCTCCAGGAGGGCTTGTGCATATCATTGTAGTCACCACGTTCGGTCCTCCAGGAGGACTTGCTCATATCAATGTACTCACCACGTTCGGTTCTCCAGGAGGACTTGTGCATATCAATGTACTCACCACGTTCGGTTCTCCAGGAGGACTTGTGCATATCAGTGTAGTCACCATGTTCGGTTCTCCAGGAGGACTTGTTTATATTAATGTACTCACCACGTTCGGTTCTCCAGGAGGACTTGTGCATATCAATGTACTCACCACGTTCGGTTCTCCAGGAGGACTTGTGCATATCAGTGTAGTCACCATGTTCGGTTCTCCAGGAGGACTTGTTCATATCAATGTACTCACCACGTTCGGTTCTCCAGGAGGACTTGTGCATATCAATGTACTCACCACGTTCGGTTCTCCAGGAGGACTTGTGCATATCAATGTACTCACCACGTTCGGTTCTCCAGGAGGACTTGTGCATATCAGTGTAGTCACCACGTTCGGTTCTCCAGGAGGACTTGTGCATATCAGTGTAGTCACCATGTTCGGTTCTCCAGGAGGACTTGTGCATATCAATGTACTCACTACGTTCGGTTCTCCAGGAGGACTTGTGCATATCAGTGTAGTCACCACGTTCGCTTCTCCAGGAGGACTTGTGCATATCAGTGTAGTCACCATGTTCGGTTCTCCAGGAGGACTTGTGCATATCAATGTACTCACTACATTCGGTTCTCCAGGAGGACTTGTGCATATCAGTGTAGTCACCATGTTTTGTCCTCCAGGAGGACTTGTGCATATCAATGTACTCACCACGTTCGGTTCTCCAGGAGGACTTGTGCATATCAGTGTAGTCACCATGTTCGGTTCTCCAGGAGGACTTGTTCATATCAATGTACTCACCACGTTCGGTCCTCCAGGAGGACTTGTGCATATCAATGTACTCACCACGTTCGGTTCTCCAGGAGGACTTGTGCATATCAGTGTAGTCACCACGTTCGGTCCTCCAGGAGGACTTGTGCATATCAGTGTAGTCACCACATGTGGTCCTCCAGGAGGACTTGTGCATATCAGTGTAGTCACTACGTTCGGTCCTCCAGGAGGGCTTGTGCATACCAGTGTAGTCACCACGTTCGGTCCTCCAGGAGGACTTGTGCATATCAGTGTAGTCACCACGTTCGGTCCTCCAGGAGGACTTGTGCATATCAATGTACTCACCACTTTCGGTCCTCCAGGAGGACTTGTGCATATCAGTGTAGTCACCACATGCGGTCCTCCAGGAGGACTTGTGCATATCAATGTACTCACCACGTTCGGTACTCCAGGAGGACTTTTGCATATCAGTGTAGTCACCACTTTCGGTCCTCCAGGAGGACTTGTGCATATCAGTGTAGTCACCACATGCGGTCCTCCAGGAGGACTTGTGCATATCAGTGTAGTCACCACGTTCGGTCCTCCAGGAGGACTTGTGCATATCAGTGTAGTCACCACGTTCGGTCCTCCAGGAGGACTTGTGCATATCAGTGTAGTCACTACGTTCGGTCCTCCAGGAGGGCTTGTGCATATCAGTGTAGTCACCACGTTCGGTTCTCCAGGAGGACTTGTGCATATCAATGTAGTCACCACGTGTGGTTCTCCAGGAGGACTTGTGCATATCAGTATAGTCACCACGTTCGGTCCTCCAGGAGGACTTGTGCATATCAGTGTAGTCACCACGTTCGGTCCTCCAGGAGGGCTTGTGCATATCAGTGTAGTCACCACGTTCGGTCCTCCAGGAGGACTTGTGCATATCAATGTACTCACCACGTTCGGTTCTCCAGGAGGACTTGTGCATATCAGTGTAGTCACCATGTTCGGTTCTCCAGGTGGACTTGTTCATATCAATGTACTCACCACGTTCGGTTCTCCAGGAGGACTTGTGCATATCAATGTAGTCACCACGTGCGGTCCTCCAGGAGGACTTGTGCATATCAGTGAAAACCATACATCTTGTTATTAAACTCCAGAAGTGTTTTTTTTATAATATTGGTTCAGAAATTTCTATTTATGTCTCTATATCATGATATTGAATTTTAAAACTTCAAGAACCATTTTTGTGCATGTCGTCGAAACATATTGTTCTAAATATGTTTGAAACTATTAGATAATTGTAATTTTTAAGGCAATAAAAACTAGACGAAATAAGGCCCAGGTGTTATGAAATGTTTAGTATAATTTTCTGAAATAAAGAAATTCAGTATATTTGCGCAGAAAGTTCACTTTCTAAACTTTAACTCTGTAAAGAAAACAATTTAAAAGGTTTTTACAAACTTCTCATGGGTTTTGTTGAAAGTCTGAGAGAGAGGAAAATGTGTATCTTCTATTATTAAATAAGATATATAAATATATTTGTTAAGTAGGATCTAGTGTTGTAATTACTGTGTAGTAAGTACACTGTATCTTACCAAACGTCCTGTTTCCCCATTCCTACCAGCAGCCAGTGTCGCGGCAGATATTACACAGTGAGAGGGGGCACCAAACCCCCTTCTCTGTCTGACTGACAGCTGTTCCTAAGTTGGAGTAATTTGCGTAAAGAGAGATTCTGAAATTTAGTACAGGTTTGATCTTCTACATTTTTTAAAATCTATATATGAAGGGAAAAAGCGAATTAGTAATGCATGGCGGCTGAGTTGTCCAGTGAATAGAGGGCGTGGCTACTAACTTCATCTAGGTACTTTGTTCGATTCACAATAGAGGCAAAGAACCTGTGCATGCTTTTCCAGCTACCAGAATAATTATAGTACAGTCGCATTACCTTCTTTGAATGCCATAATCCCCCACATTGGAAGGTAGGTTAGTTCTAGCTGGTGGTTCAGGAGGGATGTTATTATTAATAAATAAGGTTTGGAAACGAATTTAAACGCAAAATACACAGGGAATAAGATTGAACATAGTTGAGGCTATGAATGATTAAAGTGAATACTAAAAAATTCTCCTCATGTAAACATGTGACAGTGATATAATTAAAAACCAGATAACTCAAGTCCTAAAGCAAGTTAAAGTATAGTTTCAATGTAACTAATAAACAAATAATGGGGTAAAACTGAAGCGAAATAGAGTCAGCTCGGAAAGTTATTCTAACAGGATAATAAATGAAGTTTGTATTGGAGAGCGGGCAGTGACACAGCTAAACACAATTCAAGCAGGTTGTGACTAATGACTCCGTTATTTGGTCGTTTTCCTTCTTTAACAAATAAAACTCTTTTTAATTTTGTTGACTATTCTTTGTAACCCCCAAGATTGTTATGAAACATCTGAAGTATATTAATCTATTTAGATTTTAAAGTAAATAAATTATCATCTAACATTTAGTGTAATAAGGAATTAAACTACAGCATAAATACAATGTTGTAGGTCGGGTCCGAAGCATTTGTTTCCGAACACACTCAGATTATCATCTCCTACCGTTAGGGATACGGGGTGGATAAGGTGATTTATAGGCGGAACTGGACATTAATTTCCCCTGGTTCTTGGACGTGAAGGATAATCTACACTCGCTTTATTGATTCTACACTGAATCTACCGGAACAATATAGAGGCGTAGACGCACCAACCCGATTGTCGGCTTTATATTGATAAGTAGTGTAAGGGACCTCTTTGAGCGAGCCTCGTGCTAAGCTCAACGGGGATTCCGGAATACGACCAGACAGAGATGTGCAGTGAAACCTCATTACTAAGTCTTATGGAGCATTGTCACTTGTCAATGCAACGGATTGTTTTTCTGGTTTTAATGTTGAATCCCCAAATACTGTCAGAGGTCGTAGAGTGCGATCAAAAGAATTTTATCTGAATAGGTTTTTCAAACATTTACCTAAATTATAGATTTGTAATGTCGTTAATTGCTTCAATATGAAAAAGATATATATAATTAATAAATGGAAAATTAGTGGAAAAGAAATAATTTAGTAACCGAATAGTTTAAAAGTAACTAGATGAAAAAGTATCAGATTGTAAACTATTACTTTTATTTTTGAAATTTCCTTTACAATAATTTAAATTAAAGAGAAGCGATTGTATACTTTATGATAGTTATCTATAGAGTTAGCGCACAGATGGAAGTCATTTGCATATTTATGAATTCGAGCTTCTGCTGTTTAAAGTAAATACAATTTTGAATTAATCATTAGATGTTATCTAAACCTAATTTAATCCTGAGTTTCAAAGCAATTACCAATTTAAAAATTGCGCATCTATATTCAAATGCCCATTTGCACATTTGTAGCTTTTAATGTATAAATTCGCACAGTTTTTGATACAGTTTATTCATTTTAAAGTGGAACTGTACAGTACGTATTATCACAACTGTTATAGCCAGATATTCTAATAGTGCTTATAGTCCAAGGCACACTATCGCATTAAACCCAAGTCTAAAGATATCTTTTACTCAAAACATTATTTAAATAATACTGCTTGTGAGCAACTGGCTATAAATAGACCCAAATCAAGTGCACGGAAACCAGGATTGGGTGCTGTACAAGTTAACAAGGATTACAAGTTCAAGGACTACAAGAAGGAAGATTTCATAAGTAGAGAGTTCATATTAGTTTATATATATATATATATATATATATATATACATATGTGTGTGTGTGTGTGTGTGTGTGTGTGTGTATAGTCTAAGAAGTCGTAACAATAAAATCCAAGGATATTTTCTGCTAATGATGAATGTTTGTGAACTGTAGTGAACTGTATTATAAAAAAAAGTATTTAGTTCAATGCTGAGTGAGTCAGTCGTGTGTGACTTTCTTAGTGCCCTTCCGTGTCAAGTTAGTTAGTTTGTCCAGTAGCTGTGCTACAGCTATGGTATATCTACAGACATGTGGACATACTACCTAACTACAGCTGACCTACTAGTTACCTACATCTACCGATACTGGCTGGGTCTTCTAGCTAACTATAGCTGCAGTTATTACGCTGAATAGCTATATCTACAGCAAGGACATTCTAGCTAAGTAGAGATAAAGCTGTTGAACCTCTTACCTAATTATAGATAAAGTTAATAGACTTACTAGCTAACTACGGAAACGGTAAAGGGCCTACTAGCTAACCACAGCTACATGTTAAAATTTCCGGTCTTTAGAGGTATCGAGGACCTGGGCACTCTCTTTTTGTTGTTAATTTTATAAAATGATAAATAATTATAAAAATATCATTAAAAGATTTAACCTTTCTTTTGAAAATTATTACTGCAATGATCTATCAACAGATAAAATATCTCCTGTGTATATAGGATAAAGTTGACAGTTTAAATTTTAACAAACTGATAAAAAAGACAAAAGACATTCTGAAAATTTTTAAAATTATTGTGTCTATTGTCATTGTTAAACAGAGTTCTTTAATACATAGGTTTTACGTTCATCATACAGTGAAAGAACTGAATCAGAAAATTTGTTTCACTAATAAGTTACAATGTAAAGGAACCCCTAAAGCTGTAAAACAGATCCCCTCTGTAGGATGACGCAATATATTGTTTTGCATATTATGTGCCCCACACTTCTGTCTCTATAGACAAGTATACGAGTTTTGGAGTTTACCACAAAAGCTATAAATCAATGTAAAGTTTAGTTTAAAATGCTGTTTAATGTAGAACTCGATTTAAACTGATGTTCAATGATTCATTATACTTTCAAATTGAATTACTATTAAACATGCATATCCTTATTTATTAAAAATATATCTTTTAAGACCAGTTTCCAAACTTTGGTTTATAAACTTAAAGCTAAAGTTTATAAATATTTTAGTTTTAAATTTTCAGATTTTATTTATTATGGAATTTTGGGTCTGAATTTTTGATAAATGTTTATCCTATATTCTTAGATCTGTTTATTATTGAAGAAAACATTTAGAGGACATTTTTGTGCGTATGTTTTAATTGAAAGGAACCTTTTAAAAGATTTTCTGATGGGCTAAATATAATTAACCCGTTGTTTTAGTCGCTATGGTAGCTATATAAATGCATATAAAGCCTCGACTTTAAAAGATACAGAATTTCGTACGCATTAAACTTCACTAGATGGTTTATGGAAAACGTAATTAACTCATTAATAAATGCAATTAAATTATTATTTGCAGTAAAGTTTAGGTGTAAAATATCCAAATGTTATTATTGGAGGTAGATATAAAGTTTACTTTCATTGGTAATGTATGTTTTTAGTTTTGTATATTTTCACACACTAACAGACTTCGAAGGTAATACGAATTCAAAGATTTCTGTTACAAATAATCAGCTGTATTTAAAGATGTACTCCTTATATTAGCATTGCTAACGGATTTAATTCTAAGCTAAACACTTCTGAAATTAGGTATCATCTATCAATTGCTACAGAAGGGTGTAGCCACAAGCAGAAAGTGCACATGACACGACTTGGATTAATGCATCTGTGCTTGACGGCCCTCTGCCATTTCATCCAGTATGTCACAAAGTAAACAGGACATTTTATGTATCTTATTTTACAAATGTATGAAGTTTTAAATATTTCAATTATTGCTGTTCATGACACAAAAGAGTTATGTATAATTTATACACAAACATTACACTTTTATAATAAATGCAAATTTAATTTTTTATTATAAAATCTATAGATAAATGCAATACAAATATTAATTCTGATATTCAACTTAAGCCAGTAACATTCCTTGAGAGACAATTACTTTACTATACCTCGAGTTCAATGAAGGGTCACCATGAGCATAAGGCTTCACGTGCATGTGGAAGAGGCACATGCGAGCTGCAGTTATTCTTAACAACCATCCAACTATAAGAGTCTTAGAACAGCAAACAAAGAGAGCAATACAGGTGTATTGTTATGTGTGTCACATTCGCCTCAAGAAGGGGTTAATCATACATATTACTGTAGAAGGTAACGGAAATGGTGGTGCGTAGAGGAATTTATTCTGTAGATAAGTATACTTAGCAAGAAATGAGCTATAAGATTAAAATTTGAACGTAACTGTCTGGCTCAACTAAACTGCAGAGATGGCATTTGTAACTGAGTTGCATGAGTAAACCGCATAGTTAAGTTGTGTAAATGAGCTGCGTAACTGAACAGGGTAACTGAGCACTGGAATTGAACCTATAGCACAAGGAGAAGAAAGGTTTTACTATTCGGATACACCCTTAATGCATTTACTTTAATTAGAAATTATAGCATAAACCATACGTTTCTACCTACCAAAGATATACCATCGTTTGAATATTGTTATTTTTTGCAATATAGATATCAGGTCGTTTTATTCACATGACGTACTGTAGACGCTGCGAGAGCTTTTCGTCTGATGTAACGTCACAACACTTCACTACTCTAAACGATAAATAAACAATGCGAATGGAAAAGAAAGGAATATATTTTTAAACAAATTGGGCTCTTTATGAAAGAAAATAATGACATAAACGCAGCGAAAGATTAATATGCTTCCAATCGACTTGGCATTTCTTAACTTCGCTGAAATTCAAATAAGTTGTAAAATCTCTATAACGATAAATTTGCTCTCTGAGTAAACGTTTCCTCAAACGAACTTTTCTTATTGTGCGGCGGGATAAAATGATTTTGTTTGTGGTTAATGTCACATTAGTGGTTGTGTGAGTTAGCTAAATAGGCTATACTCAAGTTTAATTATATGTATTATATTTATAAGACTTGATGCATTTGTTGATGGTTTCGAATGACGGCCTATACTTGGTGCTATTCACACACACACACACACACACACACACACACACACACACACACACACACACACACACACACACACACACACACACACACACACACACACACACACACACACACACACACACACACACACACACACACTCCTATACATACACACACACACACACACACACAGCCATATACACACACATACACACAGACACACACACACACACACACACACACACACACACACACACACACACACACACACACACACATACACAGACACACACACACAAAAAGACACACACTCCCAAACTTACACACACACACTCCTATACATACACATACACACACAAACACACACTCCCATACACACACACACACAAAAAGACACACACACTCCCATACATACACACACACACACAAACAAACACACACAAACAAACACACACACACACACACACACACATACACAGACACACACACACAAAAAGACACACACACACACACACTCCCAAACTTACACACACACACACTCCTATACATACACATACACACACAAACACACACTCCCATACACACACACACACACACAAAGACACACACACTCCCATACATACACACACACTCCCATACATACACACACACACACACACACACACAAACAAACGCACACACAAACAAACACACACACACACACACACACATACACAGACACACACACACAAAAAGACACACACACACACACACACACACACACTCCTATACATACACATACACACACAAACACACACTCCCATACACACACACACACACACACACACACACACACACAAAAAGACACACACACTCCCATACATATACACACACTCCCATACATACACACACACACACCCACACAAACAAACACACACACACACACACAAACAAATACACACACACACACACACATATTACCCTAAACATAATGTTTTATAAAGGATTTTAACATTAGTAAGAGATATAAAAGTAAGCTCCTCAAGGTGTAAGGAAGCGAAACGAATAGATCAGTAGCTTTATATTCACATATACGTACAATAAATAAAGCCGCCTTATATATGTAGACCATTTGCCTCATATTTTACCTCTGAGAGTGGAGGGACTTAAAGGCTTTGCACAAAACTTTCATAGATATTATGTAAAGGCTCAAAGTGAGTAATTCACCTTTTCCTGCCATAAAACATGGGACCTGTAGCATTGTTTATAAAGCATGAACGTCTGTTTGGATTTCTTGCTGTAGTATTTACAATAACGGGAATCTAAAATTTTGTTTATAAAATCTTTTATAACTGTTGCTTTTAGACTTATCACTAATTTTCCTTTCATGTTACTTACAAGGACATGTAGTAATATTATCCACTGGCACTTTAGTTTTCGTAATACTTATTATAACACGTCTTCTTCACCCACTGCTGGTTATCGTGGAGTCAGAGAACTTGGGTTTGATGTAGGTAAAGTCTCTCTTTATGCTTTCGGGCCATCGTCTTCATTTCCTTTGGTATTTTTAATTTTCCAGATTCCAGAGAATGAAATTAATTTGTAACAACAGGTAGCCAGTACCTTCTTCTGGGACCCTTGTATAATTTCTATGTTATTAGATTCTTTTGTACATTCCCATAGTTGGGTGTCACATATCTAGACTGGCTATCGATTATAGATTGGAAAATAAATGGTAATGAACACTTTAAGGTTTTTTTCAGGAACCAATATTACTAACGATGTGTTATATCCAATTCCTCTTCTTTTTCTTATCGTTGTGGTCTCACCTTCGTTTAGCATCAAACTTCGTGCAAACAAATTGATTATTTTCTCAGGCCCTATTAATGATTCTCACTAATAATTCATGATGGCCCCTAAAGGCGATGATTCTTTTACTAGCTTATGCAATCTTGTGAAACTCATGATGCCCGACTTTCCTTCAGTTACCTTTATTTCCCATTCATCGGTCCATTCTAATCCTTTATTACTGCTCTCTGGACGTTGTCGCTAGATTGATACATACCTTGATTAGTTGCTTAGAATGGATTGTCGTCTGCAATATTCTCAGCTGTTGTGAAATCAGCTGAAGTTTGGAACATCGCTTGCATAGAGTAAGTAAAGTATACGCTACCCTGAGGTACTCATGCTTCAATTTCTTAAGTTCAGCATATTTCTATTCTTATTTTATCCTGTAGGTTATATTTGTAAAGAATGATTTTTACAAAATAACAGTTTCTTTGGAAAAAACATTTTGTTTAATGTGTGGATGAGAGCTTTGTACGGCACCTTCGAATCCTGGAGAAACATTTACAATAAAGCAGTATGAACGTTTTAAGGTTATAAAGTTCCTGTGGGAAATGATTATTGAAGATGACAATGTCAACGTGCATGATTTCACTGATTCATGTTTTTTTTTTTATATTGTTAAAAGTCGTCGTTGAAAACATATTAAACTGATTCGCATATATTTTAATAGGGTAAATAAATCTTGTATTTATTCTAATAATGTTAAATAATAATTGATTGATATGCAAAATTAAAAATATTGACAGGTTTTCGTTTTATTAGACTTATTTTAATCTCATAAAACGTTTAGAGATCACCAAAATAGTACGTCATACCACATGGCTTGATTATAGGCGGGCTTATTGAGTCTTTCTCTGGTTAACAATGAGGTTAAATTACAATATTCAATCCTTATATAAATACGTGTGTGGATTTTATGTCATAAACAAAATATAATACCATTGACCTATATTTAAAAAAAATCCTTAACTAGATAAAACTTTGCATAACACACAAGCGTGCGTGCAAACATATATATATATATATATATATATATATATATATATATATATATATATATTTGTGTGTGTGTGTGTGTGTATGTATGTGTGTGTGTGTGTGTGTGTGTGTGTGTGTGTGTGTGTGTGTGTGTGTGTGTGTGTATATTTGTGTGTGTGTGAGTGTGTGTGTGAGTGTGTGTGTGTTTGTGTGTGTGTGTGTGTGTGTGTGTGTGTGTGTGTGTGTGTGTGTGTGTGTGTGTGTGTGTGTGTGTGTGAGTGTGTGTGTGTGTGTGTGTGTGTGTGTGTGTGTGTGTGTATGTGTGAGAGTGTGTGTGTGTGTGTGTGTGTGTGTGTGTGAAAGAGAGAGAGAGAGAACAATCAGTAATCGGATAAATGTTGGTATGGTACAATGATTTGGCAAAAACAATTTAGTTCTGTGATGAGGCAGTAACCACATTACATTTGGAATAATTCTTCGCCTATAAGTCTATACAATCCTAAAATAAGGCATAATGTAATGAATTATAATAGTTCATTCAAAGGTAATAAGAAAACTTTATGTTGACAAATTTTAAAATAGTTACAAATATTTAATGTACGTTTCCGTTACGAAGTTATCACAATTAGGAACATAATTACAGTCTCAAAGTACGACGCCTTTACAAAGTTATCTTAAGTAAGAGGTTACAAATAAATGAGATCATATTAATGACGTCATCGCCATTCCTCCGCCTAATGATCTGTAATGATCAATCAGGGAGTCCCTCAAACTAGACAAAGAAACGGAATTAAAGCCATCAACAGGTTACTACTGTTTATATTTTCCGAGAGCATTGTAAAGTTTAGTGTTCAAACGAATATGTATAAGATTCGGAAATATATTTTTTTGTTCAAAGTTTCGTGATTTCGTTTAACAAGGGAAAATATTTGATTAAATTTTATTATTGATGACCTTTTTAAGTTGTAAAGGGGTGTTTTAAAGTTTTAACTGTAATAAATATCTGTATTTTATAATGTTTTCGCATGTAGTAACCATTTGATGCCTAAAGTGATGCATTACCAACTTTATGTTTAGTAAACTTTTTTCATGATTATTTGAGCACTAAAGTTGAATATTAAATAAATACAAATGAGGTCAAAGAACGCTTTTTGTTAAGTGTTCTTTTGGTCAAAGAACGCTTTGGGGTTCGATGTTATGCCTCACATTATGCATTTGAACTCTAAATTTAAGTTCTTTGTTTTTCATAACACAACAGCTTGAAAAGGGTAAACAATAGTTGCCGAAACGCTGCACTCATTAAATAAAGGTGGCTCGATATTCCACCGTTTTATCATTTATTCTATAGTAAACGTTTTATTCGATCGTTAATATTCCTAAATAAAATTATAACTTTTTCAAGAAACGAGTTTGATATTCTCCCAATGGTATTTCTTTACTGAGTAAAATCCTAGGCACTTGTTGACAATAGTTGACTGTAGAGCATTTAAAAAGTTACACACCTAAAGTAGGGTTGTAATAAATGATCCCAGGTACGAAATAACTCAGAGTAAAGATTCCATAAAAGTAGCGAGTTCGTCAAGTAACACTAAACAGTCTATTGGAAAGGAAATCGAACAGCGTAGGTAATAAATAAAGCCTATATTGCAGAGTGGCCTGTGATGGATGAACCCAATGCGAGGAGGCTTCGTCTAAGGTTCTTTTATGCTTTATATGTAACAAAAAAAACAGTACTGCTATTTCTGCTTTGTTAAATTACTTATCCTTGGAGTAAATATTGTAAAAATGGTATAAATTTAAATTTTACTCCTTTATTGTCATTAAAAGTATTTTAAAATCTCATTTCAAAGATAAAAACATTTTTTGTTGAGAAGAGATTTCTTTGACTTCATTCATGAATAATTTTTTATATTATGATAATTTATGTATTGTAATTATTCAGTAATTAAGCGAATAATTAGTTGTTTATTATTACATTTAGGAAACACAGTTTCACTGAAATATTTATTTGATTTACGAGGAATACGATTGTTCATCTTTTATTCAGTCTATTTCCCATATTCAGTAGTCACTTTAACATGACACCAAAGTACATATTACGTGTAATAAATATTTTTTGTGCCATGAAAATTCATAACCTATTTAGTATTATTGTTGATTGTTGGTGAGACAAATACATTTTATGTAAATATCAGGACTATTACTTGATTAAGGACTATTAGCATAATTGTGTTTCATTATTTAGAAGTGCTAGGTTTGATCCACTCTAACGAGCCGCTCGCCAGGCTGAGCGGGACGAATCCCTAGGAGTTTCCTAATACTCTGGCTATCATGTAAGAGCAGGAACAATGCAGCATAGAAAGTTTTCATAGCTATTTGCATTTTAACAATTACGTTACATAAAAATAAGAAGTACAGTAGAATTTAAAAATGTGACAAACCTTACGAAACGAGACCTATCGACACAATAGCAATGTGGCATATCTGTGACCAATGCATGTTTGCTAGTAAGTTGTTACTAACACACGTATACAAGGCGCGGCAGTTTCTGTAGGATAACTCACAGAACATGAAATTTATTTACTTTTTTGAGTGAAACTTTTCTTTCTTGAGGTTTGCATGGCGGTCAATAGATTGAGGATGTCTTTTTGTGTGCATATCTGAATGGAAATATAAACAAACTCCCACCTCACACCCTAACAGAGATTATGGGCAGGCGTACAATGCCCTCCACAATATATGCGCAAGAGTGCTTCAAAACTTTACAATAAGCGTAAACCAAGCAGAAACCGTCTGTGAAACATTTGATCTTCAGTAGTTAACGCATCTAAACAAACAACACAACACAATTACGTGTCCTTGTTGATAAGGCAATGTTGGACAAACAATGTCACAACAATATTCTAATCTCAAATATTTTGAGTTAGTTTGAGCTCTGTATTAAGCTCAAAGAAGAAGACACAGTGCATGCGTGTATAACGTATAACAAACCTAATGTCATTTCTTAGAGTAATTCCCGACGTATTATCGAGCTGGGAAATGTAAATGTAAAGCTTTTAAGCGCCTTGTCCATTTAATGGATCGATGTTTGAAGTGGGTCTCTGGAGTGTAAACGTTGGAAGGAAGTATAAAAGTGCCTCAGCCTTTGCTTTATTCCCTACACTAACACCAACTTCAACAATCATTTTATTATTAGCAAATTATGTTAGACATAACATAAAACTTTATTACAAAATATACAGTTTTATTTCATAAATAGGAAATTTACACAAATTGATCTGTAAAACAAAGGTAAACTATTAAAGCTTTATTCCCTACACTAACACCAACTTCAACAATCATTTTATTAATAGCAAATTATGTTAGACATAACATAAAACTTTATTACAAAATATACAAAGTTTTATTTCATAAATAGGAAATTTACACAAATTGATCTGTAAAACAAAGGTAAACTATTAAAGCTTTATTCCCTACACTAACACCAACTTCAACAATCATTTTATTATTAGCAAATTATGTTAGACATAACATAAAACTTTATTACAAAATATACAGTTTTATTTCATAAATAGGAAATTTACACAAATTGATCTGTAAAACAAAGGTAAACTATTAAAGCTTTATTCCCTACACTAACACCAACTTCAACAATCATTTTATTAATAGCAAATTATGTTAGACATAACATAAAACTTTATTACAAAATATACAGTTTTATTTCATAAATAGGAAATTCACACAAATTGATCTGTAAAACAAAGGTAAACTATTAAAGCTTTATTCCCTACACTAACACCAACTTCAACAATCATTTTATTAATAGCAAATTATGTTAGACATAACATAAAACTTTATTACAAAATATACAAAGTTTTATTTCATAAATAGGAAATTTACACAAATTGATCTGTAAAACAAAGGTAAACTATTAAAGCTTTATTCCCTACACTAACACCAACTTCAACAATCATTTTATTAATAGCAAATTATGTTAGACATAACATAAAACTTTATTACAAAATATACGTAGTTTTATTTCATAAATAGGAAATTCACACAAATTGATCTGTAAAACAAAGGTAAACTATTAAAGCTTTATTCCCTACACTAACACCAACTTCAACAATCATTTTATTAATAGCAAATTATGTTAGACATTACATAAAACTTTATTACAAAATATACATAGTTTTATTTCATAAATAGGAAATTCACACAAATTGATCTGTAAAACAAAGGTAAACTATTAAAGCTTTATTCCCTACACTAACACCAACTTCAACAATCATTTTATTAATAGCAAATTATGTTAGACATTACATAAAACTTTATTACAAAATATACATAGTTTTATTTCATAAATAGGAAATTTACACAAATTGATCTGTAAAACAAAGGTAAACTATTAAAGCTTTATTCGCTTTATTTCTGGAAATCGAGAAAGGTGTTTCATTCATAATATAGTGGTAGGACTGTGGCAGTAAACTTATAAATAAAACATTACTTGAAGGCAGTGATTATTGATTGTAGTGAAATAGAAGCTGACAGGTTTGTAATTTAATGGGGAAGACTTTCAATAACACAGTGTATTAGAGCCTACATTTGGAGTGATAACAATAGTCTGTCTCTGTGAATTCCTTCTTTCCGCTGCTTCAATTATATATATATATATATATATATATATATATATATATATATATATATATATATATATAATTATCATATATATATCAGGTGTACTACCTAATTCTTCAATTTTATTTTTCATTTTCATGTGATATATTGAGGATGGTCCGAGTACATATAAAAACCTTTTCTAATCATGAAATTATCCTTTTGATTCCTTTTTGTGTATACTCGAACTCATCTTGAGTTACCTTCCTTGTTATATCACATGAAATTATTAATATGAGAGGGAAGATTCAGCTAGACTTGTATTTAGGATGCGTGGCAACATTTGGAAAACGTGGACATGAATATTTTAGTTGTATTGCGTCTAGTGTTATGAAAAATTTAAATATTTATTAATTACCAGCAGAGGGTGAATAATTACATATTTGAGGGATGTAAATTTCTTACAATAATAAAATTGTATTTAATAATATTAATCCTTATAATTACTTGCTCATTAGGTAACCAGTGGGTTGGAAATTTGGCATTGATAGTTGTTTTTGACGAATAGAGAGGCTTAGTTCTACGAAAATACTCGGTTCGTTCTCTATACAGCTTTACGCTTGGACTGAGAACAATAAATCGTTTTAAATAAACCTAAATAAACACTTATTAATTAACAGTTGTATATATGGAAAAAAAAACTAACCAGAAATTCAGAAATACAACTGGAATGCAGAGTATAAATAAATAGACTTGGTATTCCGGAGTGGACCGTGATGGATTAGCGCAGGGAAGCCGGCTGTGACTAATGATTCTTCTATGGAGACTGTTTCCTTTCTAGAGCAGAAGAAATACTTTTGCCTCCCAAAATATTTGCATTTACAATTACTGGTCTAAATGTGACAACGTACAAATTTTACACATTACAATTTTTATGTAATTCATACAGACCTGTGGGGCTATAGACTCTAGGCTAGGTTTAGTCAAAAGCCAATGAGTTATGAGGGAATTCCTGATCGATAGTTAGTCAGAATCGAACAGGGGACGTTTTAGTAGTTTATAAGAATCCTTGCAAGTTGAGGATTTGTAAAATTTATTGGTCTATGCTCTAATGTACCTGGTTTATTTGTAATTTTATTCCATTTAAAATAAAATATCCCCACAGGAACTATTAATATAGAATCTTTGCCGTAGTTTAAAATGTGCTTTGGAACAATTAGAACTCGCTTTTTCGATAATAAAAATATGATAATGGTGATAATAATAATAATAATAATAATAATAACAGCAACAATAACAATAATAATATTACCTAATAATAATAATAATACTTAGTAATAATAATAGTATTCTTAACATAATAATATTAAATATATAAAACAAGATATAGAGTAAAATTGCGATAATACAATAACTATTTATATCTACAAACCACCAACAACAACAGAAATTATAATAATAATGTTAACAACAATAATAATAATAATGTTAATAATAATAATAGAATATGGTATGTTGTATCCTGTCTAGTTTATTTTAGAACGTAAATATGAAATTAGTTTATTATCCATCTTTAAAGAACTACATATTGAAGTGTATAAAATAAACTGGGAATAAACTATTAAATAACAGTGCATACAAAAGGGATCACAGTTATACAAAGTATTTCTAAACATAAACACATATTTATCTAAATGTCGCTTCAAATATGTTTTCCATCTTCGCCGACAACATTACCAAATCCTGACACAATTCTAAGGCAGCTAGAATTTCGCCGGCTTGGCTGACGTGGGCGGGGGAGTCGGCACTTGTACACGATAAGAGCTACACATCCCTTACTGTTAGCTGGTACTACGTACTGATGAGGCTCATCTAGGATATTCTGCAAGTTGACTTAAGTCCGGCAATTAATACTGCAGTTCTAATTTAATCAACGTTAAAATTCTGCTGTAGTCACGCCAAAACGTAATCCAGTTGATTCTACTGTAGTCACGCCAAAACGTAATCCAGTTGATTCTGCTGTAGTCACGCCAAAACGTAATCCAGTTGATTCTGCTGTAGTCACGCCAAAACGTAATCCAGTTGATTCTGCTGTAGTCACACCAAAACGTAATCCAGTTGATTCTACTGTAGTCACGCCAAAACGTAATCCAGTTGATTCTACTGTAGTCACGCCAAAACGTAATCCAGTTGATTCTGCTGTAGTCACGCCAAAACGTAATACAGTTGATTCTGCTGTAGTCACGCCAAAACGTAATCCATTTGATTCTGCTGTAGTCACGCCAAAACGTAATCCAGTTGATTCTGCTGTAGTCACGCCAAAACGTAATCCAGTTGATTCTACTGTAGTCACGCCAAAACGTAATCCAGTTGATTAAGTTAAGGACTCTATCGACGCCCGGGCATAGGTTCACTATCTCATTATTAGAAAGACCAACTTATGTAGCCAACAAGAAACCGAATATTGAAAATAAAGAAGGTAGTATAAATTTTAATAAGAAGCGTAAGACGTTGAAATAATGTGATGGGATTAAATAAAATAAGGGATAAAGTTGGAAACATATAAAGTGTGATTTGGAAAGTTAGGAGATGCTTTTAGAGATGAAAGCTATGTGTTAAAATGTATGTTTTAAATTGCTATGAACCTAAAATTGCAACATACCTAAAGCTTGCAAAATTACATGGAAGCTCCATTTTACAATAATACAATGTAGTTCTACCATGAGGAGATCGTCATCAGAAGCTACAAGAGAAACTAATCTGTAATAATTGCAGGATCAGCGAATTTATTGTGTAAATTATTGCCTCATAACAACTTTATATTTTACTAGAGTAATCGATTAATGATAATTAATGGATCAGTTTTGTAGAAAAATATTTCAAGGAGTAATTTGAAGTAAAAGGCTGCATATAAAATAAAGGACAGTTTTTTATGTATTGCTTTTGTAAAATCTGTTTGTTTATTGCATTATACTTTAGGATTGAATATTAACCCGTAGCTAATATTTGTGGGAAAACATAATAACTATATAATTAATAACAATGGTATTATTTTTAATTTCCAATACCAAATAAGAAGACAATAATTTGGGATATTTCATGGAGGCAGCTATAATATTCAGAAAACTGTAGCCAAATAAATATTGTTGCTATTTTCATAAATGCAAACGATTTTTCACAAGGCACTCTCGCACTTAAATCAACTTTACTTTTATCATAAACAAATAAATCAATCTAGTTATTTGAATAATTTATTTCAGAAAGTACCTAAGTGAGATATTTTTAAAAATTAAATTAGGTGCGGGATGGTTTGTTTGAAGACAAATACACCAGTTAATGCTGAAAGTGCCTAAGTCCAATATAGACGTTTCTATGTAACGACCAACTGAATATTCTGTTTATTTCAGAAAACACCCAAGCGCCGTCGCTTTGTTTCTTTCTACGGTAATTTAATGTCTCCACTAATGAAGGTTGTCAAGATCAGTTGTTTGTATGTTCTACTCATTGTGTGTCCTTGTTGTGACAGTAAGTAAAGCTGATGTCTATGTCTTTGTTTTAGTGGTGTTATTATTCCTTTATAGGTTAGTGATTATATTGTTTTTTAGTGCATAGATTGTGTACAACCTGTGACAGTTCAGAGGATGAACAAGATGTGTGCATAGATTGTGTACAACCTGTGACAGTTCAGAGGATGAACATGATGTGTGCATAGATTGTGTACAACCTGTGACAGTTCAGAGGATGAACATGATGTGTGCATAGATTGTGTACAACCTGTGACAGTTCAGAGGATGAACATGATGTGTGCATAGATTGTGTACAACCTGTGACAGTTCAGAGGATGAACATGATGTGTGCATAGATTGTGTACAACCTGTGACAGTTCAGAGGATGAACATGATGTGTGCATAGATTGTGTACAATCTGTGACAGTTCAGAGGATGAACATGATGTGTGCATAGATTGTGTACAACCTGTGACAGTTCAGAGGATGAACATGATGTGTGCATAGATTGTGTACAACCTGTGACAGTTCAGAGGATGAACATGATGTGTGCATAGATTGTGTACAACCTGTGACAGTTCAGAGGATGAACATGATGTGTGCATAGATTGTGTACAACCTGTGACAGTTCAGAGGATGAACATGATGTGTGCATAGATTGTGTACAATCTGTGACATTTCAGAGGATGAATATGATGTGTGCATAGATTGTGTACAACCTGTGACAGTTCAGAGGATGAACATGATGTGTGCATAGATTGTGTACAACCGGTGACAGTTCAGAGGATGAACATGATGTGTGCATAGATTGTGTACAACCTGTGACAGTTCAGAGGATGAACATGATGTGTGCATAGATTGTGTACAACCTGTGACAGTTCAGAGGATGAACATGATGTGTGCATAGATTGTGTACAACCTGTGACAGTTCAGAGGATGAACATGATGTGTGCATAGATTGTGCAAACCTGTGACAGTTCAGAGGATGAACATGATGTGTGCATAGATTGTGTACAACCTGTGACAGTTCAGAGGATGAACATGTTGTGTGCATAGATTGTGTACAACCTGTGACAGTTCAGAGGATGAACATGATGTGTGCATAGATTGTGTACAACCTGTGACAGTTCAGAGGATGAACATGATGTTACGCGGAGTGACACGCGAAGAAGAATACAAACGGAACATTGTTAGGAATTCTAAATTAAAAGGCAAAGGTATGTGTCTTACAAAGGAAAAGTGGTCGCCCAATAGGAGCAGCTGGTCAACGTAAACCGTAAGTGTACTTGAAATACCGAGAAACTATTCAGGAACTGTGACGTCATTACCATGCATTGTCAAGTAAAGACATGCAAGATAAATTTCTTGATGAACTAGACCAAGATGATGATGGTGACGTAAAACAAAACACAGACATGCCTAGCGCTGAAGTGACTAACGTGAGACATAGTTCGTTTTGATGCCATTACGCTCAATCTTTCTTTCCGAGGCCACTCTTTGGGACTTTGGCAGTATCAAGCGTCATCTATGAGAAAGTCAGATCGAATCTATTCACCAGATGAATATGCATAACTCATGTTAAAGGCAAGTGTGTCTGGACGTTTTTCTGTTTATCACATCACCTTAAACGATGTTTTAACTAAACACTTTTTAAATGTTTTAAACTTGCCTATAGTAGCACTTACTTTGCTTGTTGAGGACGTCCGTTTCGGGAGATGTGTCCCTTTGTCAACTCAGACCGTAACTTGAGTTACTATACGAAAGTAAGTGCTACTATAGGCAAGTTTATAAACATTTAAAAGTGTTTAGTGATTACTAGTAGCTCACGCGAAGATGGAATCAACAAATGTCGATGTTTTAAATTTTAAACAGTGGTGGGCAAAAGCATACAAGTACACCCGTCTTAGATAAAACGTCAGGCAGAAGTGTTCCTAAAGAATATAAGCATCATTTCAAGATATCTACTTACAAAGAATTTCTGTACTGTCAAAATATGAAAGGAAAGGTTGTGACAAGAGACTTTATTGTCAGAGCTTTAGAATGAACTTTCACCCAACTTTCCACCAGAAATACCTACTGTGAAGGCTTATCTCATGGAAAAGGTAAGTTTTATTTAACACCATGTTATATTTTAATTTTCTATGATAGACCAACCATTATTACGAGCAACAAATGGACAACATTGTGTTTGATTAACAACTGTGTAGATGAAAGGCAATCTGGAAGATGCACATAATTTGTCTTATTTTAAAACTAACCATAGAGAATTAGTAACGACTCTTAAGTACGTATCTTATTTTAATACTTTGCCACATAACATACCCTTATACGTTTACTACAACGAATTTTACCGGGTTCTTCACAGTTGCGATAGTTTTAGATGGGCTACCTATACAAAAAAAAAGATTGATGATTTGAAAGACCTAATATAATAGGCGTTGGTTGCGAAGACGATGTGTCAGAGGATGAGTAGATCCAAAAACAATTTCTCTGCTTTTGTAGTTCGATTTGATCTTTTATAAATTATTTGATCATTCGTACTAAGGATTTATAGCAAGAACTGTGTTGTTTACTCAATCCCCTTTATAATACCGTTTAAATTAAGGATCGGCCGATTCCTAAAATTTTCGATTCCGATTCCGATTCTAAAATTTTCCGTTCGATTCTCGATTCTTTAGTCGATTCTCGATTCTTTCAAGTTATATTACCTTACATGCTAGTTCTCTAATAATTAATTTAGTTAACATCTTGGTCATATGGCAAAACCTTTTAAAAGTTCTGTTTTAATGTAATAGGCTCACAAAACCTTCAACCTTGATTTATCAATAGGAATTTTTAAAAGCATAAAACATATCAGATAATAGTAATGACTTATTTTAAAGTTAAAAATGTGAACTTTACTATTTTATGATGTTTGAAAAAATACCTAAGCCTATTTACATTGTCTCTCAAACAAAACAAAAATTAAAAACAAACGAACAACATAAAAAGTAAAAATTTAATACAAATAGGATAGTTTTTAATATTTAAAAGTCTGGCAGGTAATGTGCATTTCTGTTCAAAAACACAAGCATTTGAACACGTTATGGGTTAAGCTAGTTTCATCGTTTGTCATATATAAGTCCTGAAGTTGAGAAAAATTTTTCAGAACACACTGTTGCGGGTGGGCAGACTTTTATTGCCATTGCACTCAAATGAGGGTATTTGGCACTTTGTACTGCCCGATACTTCCCAACATCACAATCTGGACTGGCTAATGGTTCCCCCAGATAATTGTTTACTTCTTCTTCTACTGTCAATTCCCCTGGGGTACCTTCTTCCTCAACATTCTGGATTAGTAAGGCATACCTTCTCCACATCTGGTGGGACCTTTTTTCTGCAGGTGTCTGGAACAAATGCAACTGATTCAGGCCTATTTTGTATTTATTACTCAATCCCAGTTGATTTTTAACCGACTATCACTTGTAGGTCCTGTGTCTGAGGATAAAGTTTCTTCAAGTATAGATCTTTTTTGTTGATAAATTTGGGCCAAATTAATGTTGTTAAGTGCTTTTTCATATTTGATTATTATGTGGTTTTCCACCGTCAGTTTCTGTTAACCGAGAGAGAGACGAGCGATGTCAAACGACCGGAAATGTTTACGATCTTGATTGCTGTTGCTTCATAAATAATAATATTTTCGTTCACTTTTATCATTTAATTCATTCAAATCAACTAATACATAAATAAGACATAGTTGGTAATTAATTATTTTTTCAATAAATTAGTCCACACACATATTTTAATAGTTAACAAAATAGGAATCGGAATCGACACTTTTATGATAAAGAATCGAGTATCGACGATTCCTCGATACCACCTAGAATCGACGATTCCTGGAATCGAGAATCGGAATCGGCCCATCCCTGATTTAAATATTAGTAATTTACCTGTTTTCGACAACATTACTTCAAACAACAATAAAAAAAATATATATATTTCAGAAACAACCTGAGTGTAATGTACAAACAATTTTTTTTATTCAACTTTAATTTATATCAATAATCTTTCATACAAGTTCAATCAACAAATTTCCAATTCAATGATTCAAACTAACTTGTTATAGTTATATGCTACATGAAAAAACCAAAATAATAAAAACAGTGAAACATACATACTCCCAAAAAATCTTTAGATTAAAATCTCTGTACCTAAATAGCATTTTTTATGTTTCCCTTGACGTTTTTAATATTTGACTTATCACATATTTCCCATGTTCTACCTTAAATTATAAAAAAACCAATAATGAGAGTAGTACAATGTTAGATAAGGCGTAATGCAGAAGGTTATCTTACTAACGAGAAAGTGATGACGTCACTTAGTACTGATAAACCTAAAGAATAGGACAAATATGGGTCACCCCCAATATAATAACCCAATGCCTGCAGAGCTACAGCGTGTTGTGAAAAGGAACTTTATATTGATAGACAAATATAGTTTATTTTAATATAAATACAATCTTTTGATAGCAATATGAATCTGCATAAGTAATAAGGAATAAGGAATAAAATAATAAAATAAATGTTGTGCGCTTTATACAATGAATATTTAGGGATATTAACCAGCGATCGGTCACGCCTTGTTTTCTAACGAAATGGTCGCTCGTACAGGGAACACCTAACATTTACAAACTCAATAATTATAGTAAATATTTTCATTTAAAAATAATAATTGAGGTAAAATGTTGTTAAGAAATATGTACATTACAAAGTTTAAATCAATTTGACAGTTAGAAAATATTTTAATTAATTTACAGAACATTTTTAAATGAAGAAAATTGAAACGCCTAGCAAACTAACGGTTATTTTAATTTCCTTCATGAGAAATTGATACCTTCGATCTCGTATGCTCTCGACAGACTGATCTGTTATATTCATGATCCTTCTGTTTCATGTGACGGTTCTTCGTTATTGCCAACGAAAATCTGAGGTCTTTTCTCCAAGATTTTCTAAAATGAAATCAAATCCATTTCTGCTTCAAACAATTAGATTTTATATAAGTAGTATAGTTCTCGAATGTCCATAAAGTGTTTTTACAATAAATTTTAAAATAATAATTTATTACAGTAAAAATAAATTTAATAAAAACGTTTCATAATTTTGGTAACAATCTTACGTGGATTTTGACACCTGATAAACCATTCTTCACCAAATGGACATTCTGCACCAAATATATATAATTTTATACTCTGCTTGAGGGACATGGATAAATTTTCAACTGAAGCTCGTTTCAAAAGATAAGCTCTGCAATTGCCTATGCTAACTTAGCGATAAAAATTCTTCTAGCAACCCGTTCAACAACCCGTAGAATGTAGCCATTTAACGTCTATGTTACTCACTGCCTTCTTCATTCTATCACCTACATGGATTCATTCCTTTGATAGGTTGAAGAACGAAATCACCTCTGGTTTGAATAAATCTCCAGTTTCGGGGTCGATTTTATCGTCTGAATCTAATGTTTATAACATTTTGACATTTATGTGTAACATTGGAATGTACGAAACCAAAAGCGTTTGAATAGGATTGGCCCCAAAACCAAATATACTGCTAAAAAACTGTAACACAAATTGTCGCGCCATTAGGACAGCCCTAACTGAATAGTGCCACTACACTTTACTCCCATCCCACACCACTATAGAACGCTTACTCCTGGGATTACCACCAGAAACAGGTGTCAGATAGAGCAACGGCACATAGTTAGCTCATCAATAATCTAGTGGTAAAGAATAACAAAATTATTTTACAATAACTATTTTTTAAGGGTTTCCTTAACGGTGGGACCGATAGCGGGTTAAAAATGTTTTAGTAAAAGAATAAAATAAAAGATAAAGTGAGCATTGGCCTAGTATTTTTGTGTTTTATGGATCTGTGAGTAGAATAAATGCAGGGACGGTTCACGCAGGACAGTTGCCTACTTTATTTTACTTCAGCGAACGCAGGGATTTAAGGCTTTGCGGCTAACCTTGGGCATTATTCAAAGCCTCGGCGTGAATAAAACGTCTCCGTTTCTATGAAACACAGACGGATGTAACATTGTTTTCAAAGTAATAAAACCCTACCTTTGAAGATTCTTTAAGTAATGGACACACATACACACACACACACACACACACACACACACACATACACACACACACACACACACACACACACACACACACATAAATATAAATATATATATATATATATATATATATATATATATATATATATATATATATAATACGTTTTCTTGTTTAATAATTTACAACAACATAGGTTATTCAAGTACAAGAATATTTATTAATTTATATCCAAAGCTTTTTGTTGGTAAACAGTACCGACATCATTAGGAATGAAAATTACCATTACATTGTAATTTTCATTCCTGATGATGTTGGTACTGTTTACCAACAAAAAGCTTTGAATATAAATTAATAAATATTCTTGTACTTGAATAACCTATGTTGTTTTTAATATATATATATATATATATATATATATATATATATATATATATATATATATAAATATTGACCTCAATATTCCTGATTATGTTGGTACTGTTAGACAACGAAAAGCTTTGAATTGTAAATTCAATTATAATTCTTGTGTTTGTATTTAGACTCAGTTCTTTATTAATACACAAGAATACATATTGCGACATATATATATATATATATATATATATATATATATATATAAACATTTTACGAACTAGTATATCAATTTACATGTAGTTATTTTAATGGCATATTGTCATATTGGCTGACTGGAGTTTAAACCTGTAAATAATATTTATTTATGTTATTTGAAAAGAATCAAAAGTAATTTAATTATTTACTTTAAGATTAGCAAGGATAGGCAATTTGCCGAAATAGGAGTTTATCTTTGTCCTGAAAACCACTGAGATATGAGTGTACCTACTTAGGATTAAGTGTGCCACATCCTATTGCTAGAAGAGGATCAGGAAACACTTTCAGACAGATTACTGGGGCCAATTTCCTTTTACTTGAGTTTAGTGTGGTTTCAATTGGTTTACTTGTTTAGTGAATAGGCCAACATCTACCACTCCTGTCAGGTACTGGTTAGTTATCTTCTTAGTTTATTTTATATAGGGATTCTATTTTATCAACTTATGAGACAGGTTTGAAGTCAATTACAGATAAAAATACACTTTTGAGAAAAGATCTGTAATAATTGTTTAACTTATTTTTCATTTATATTTTAATGACGGGAATAGAGTATAGGTAAAACAAAACGCTACTTCACTTATATAACAACAAACATTTGCAACAACTAACCAGCATCAAGTATTCATTTATAGTAAGTAAATTATACTTAGGAAGGTGTAGAGTATTTGTATTACAATGAAAATATAAGACAAACATCTTCTAATACTGTGTCAATAATATATAATTAGTGGTATATCGACTAAATGATCCAGTATTATGTAAAGAGTTTTAAAGTGTTCTCATGTACTCCCCGTAGAAAATACCACATTTTACTGTGCAAAGTGATTTTTAAATAAACGAAAAAATCGTTTTGGCTTGAGTTTCCTAATCATATCTGTTAATTGTTATTTTTCTCGTTTTACCTACTATTCGTTTAATTAAGTAATGTATGAGGAAAGAACACAGTTTATAGTTTTAATTACTATTCATTGAATATGTTTGCTTTTGTGATTTTCATCATTGTGGGGTTTAATGATGCAATGTACTTGGTTTGCTTTCTGCAATCAGAAGTACTATTTCAATAAACGATTATTTGTTTTCCATTAAAGGCACAGTACTTTAGATTTTCAGTTATAATAAAATACATAATGCATATTTAACAGCTTTTTATGTATTACTGAGTTTGTACGAGCAGTGTACAATGCACTTATATTTGTACGGAGCCGGGAGAAGTGAGGTTGGCATTACCGCATTGCTGGGATACACATTGAATAACTTCCTAAGACCCTGCACTTCATACAACCTTCTGACTAAAGCAACATTTAAACGGTAAAATTGTTTTAATATTAAACTTTTTTCGGAGGAAATAGAAGGAAATGTAGTTAAAAGGTTGCTATTGACAGGTGACTAACTGATGTATGTAAACATAACATATTTATGTCAGATATTTTGTACGTAAAAGCCTGTGCGTAAGTTATATGATTACAGGTATTTTGAGAACACATTAGTGTTGTAATACCTTAGTTTTAAAAGTAAGACAAATAGGAATGGACGATATAAGTGTTTATTTCTCACGATTTTATCCTTACTAGGCAATCACCATCGGCGTATATTTCACTCAGTGTATTTGGAAAACCCTTGTCTCAATACGAGTTTAATAATTTACTTTATACACATGATAAGTTCACGTAAGTCATAAGACATAAACCTTAAAATAATACGCCAGCATAAACCTTTCGTTAAAAGCCACGGACTTGGATATAAAACCATAATGAATAAAAGAAATTGGATTGGTTTACAGAGACGTTTACTACATTCGAAAACCATAATAGAGATTTCCATAGAATCTATTTGTTGTAATTAATAACAAAATAATGTAGTTAATGGAAAACCATAATAGAGATTTCCATAGAATCTATTTATTGTAATTAATAACAAAATAATGTAGTTAATGGAAAACCATAGACTAATAGAGATTTCCATAGAATCTATTTGTTGTAATTAATAACAAAATAATGTAGTTAATGGAAAACCATAATAGAGATTTCCATAGAATCTATTTGTTGTAATTAATAACAAAATAATGTAGTTAATGGAAAACCATAATAGAGATTTCCATAGAATCTATTTGTTGTAATTAATAACAAAATAATGTAGTTAATGGAAAACCATAATAGAGATTTCCATAGAGTCTATTTGTTGTAATTAATAACAAAATAATGTAGTTAATGGAAAACCATAATAGAGATTTCCATAGAGTCTATTTGTTGTAATTAATAACAAAATAATGTAGTTAATGGAAAACCATAATAGAGATTTCCATAGAATCTATTTGTTGTAATTAATAACAAAATAATGTAGTTAATGGAAAACCATAATAGAGATTTCCATAGAGTCTATTTGTTGTAATTAATAACAAAATAATGTAGTTAATGGAAAACCATAATAGAGATTTCCATAGAATCTATTTGTTGTAATTAATAACAAAATAATGTAGTTAATGGAAAACCATAATAGGGATTTCCATAGAATCTATTTGTTGTAATTAATAACAAAATAATGTAGTTAATGGAAAACGATAATAGAGATTTCCATAAAATCTATTTGTTGTAATTAATAACAAAACAATGTAGTTAATGGAAAACCATAATAGAGATTTCCATAGAATCTATTTGTTGTAATTAATAACAAAATAATGTAGTTAATGGAAAACCATAATAGAGATTTCCATAGAATCTATTTGTTGTAATTAATAACAAAATAATGTAGTTAATGGAAAACCATAGACTAATAGAGATTTCCATAGAATCTATTTGTTGTAATTAATAACAAAATAATGTAGTTAATGGAAAACCATAATAGAGATTTCCATAGAATCTATTTGTTGTAATTAATAACAAAATAATGTAGTTAATGGAAAACGATAATAGAGATTTCCATAAAATCTATTTGTTGTAATTAATAACAAAACAATGTAGTTAATGGAAAACCATAATAGAGATTTCCATAGAATCTATTTGTTGTAATTAATAACAAAATAATGTAGTTAATGGAAAACCATTATAGAGATTTCCATAGAATCTATTTGTTGTAATTAATAACAAAATAATGTAGTTAATGGAAAACCATAGACTAATAGAGATTTCCATAGAAACTATTTGTTGTAATTAATAACAAAATAATGTAGTTAATGGAAAACCATAATAGAGATTTCCATGAATCTATTTGTTGTAATTAATAACAAAATAATGTAGTTAAAGGAAAACCATAATAGAGATTTCCATGAATCTATTTGTTGTAATTAATAACAAAATAATGTATTTAATGGAAAACCATAATAGAGATTTCCATGAATCTATTTGTTGTAATTAATAACAAAATAATGTAGTTAAAGGAAAACCATAATAGAGATTTCCATAGAATCTATTTGTTGTAATTAATAACAAAATAATGTAGTTAAAGGAAAACCATAATAGAGATTTCCATAGAATCTATTTGTTGTAATTAATAACAAAATAATGTAGTTAATGGAAAACCATAATAGAGATTTCCATAGAATCTATTTGTTGTAATTAATAACAAAATAATGTAATTAATGGAAAACCATAATAGAGATTTCCATGAATCTATTTGTTGTAATTAATAACAAAATAATGTAGTTAAAGGAAAACCATAATAGAGATTTCCATAGAGTCTATTTGTTGTAATTAATAACAAAATAATGTAGTTAATGGAAAACCATAATAGAGATTTCCATAGAATCTATTTGTTGTAATTAATAACAAAATAATGTAGTTAATGGAAAACCATAATAGAGATTTCCATAGAATCTATTTGTTGTAATTAATAACAAAATGATGTAGTTAATGGAAAACCATAATAGAGATTTCCATAGAATCTATTTGTTGTAATTAATAACAAAATAATGTAGTTAATGGAAAACCATAATAGAGATTTCCATAGATTCTATTTGTTGTAATTAATAACAAAATAATGTAGTTAATGGAAAACCATAATAGAGATTTCCATAGAATCTATTTGTTGTAATTAATAACAAAATAATGTAGTTAATGGAAAACCATAATAGAGATTTCCATAGAATCTATTTGTTGTAATTAATAACAAAATAATGTAGTTAATGGAAAACCATAATAGAGATTTCCATAGAATCTATTTGTTGTAATTAATAACAAAATAATGTAGTTAATGGAAAACCATAATAGAGATTTCCATAGAATCTATTTGTTGTAATTAATAACAAAATAATGTAGTTAATGGAAAACCATAATAGAGATTTCCATAGAATCTATTTGTTGTAATTAATAACAAAATAATGTAGTTAATGGAAAACCATAATAGAGATTTCCATAGAATCTATTTGTTGTAATTAATAACAAAATAATGTAGTTAATGGAAAACCATAATAGAGATTTCCATAGAGTCTATTTGTTGTAATTAATAACAAAATAATGTAGTTAATGGAAAACCATAATAGAGATTTCCATAGAGTCTATTTGTTGTAATTAATAACAAAATAATGTAGTTAATGGAAAACCATAATAGAGATTTCCATAGAATCTATTTGTTGTAATTAATAACAAAATAATGTAGTTAATGGAAAACCATAATAGAGATTTCCATAGAGTCTATTTGTTGTAATTAATAACAAAATAATGTAGTTAATGGAAAACCATAATAGAGATTTCCATAGAATCTATTTGTTGTAATTAATAACAAAATAATGTAGTTAATGGAAAACCATAATAGAGATTTCCATAGAATCTATTTGTTGTAATTAATAACAAAATAATGTAGTTAATGGAAAACGATAATAGAGATTTCCATAAAATCTATTTGTTGTAATTAATAACAAAACAATGTAGTTAATGGAAAACCATAATAGAGATTTCCATAGAATCTATTTGTTGTAATTAATAACAAAATAATGTAGTTAATGGAAAACCATAATAGAGATTTCCATAGAATCTATTTGTTGTAATTAATAACAAAATAATGTAGTTAATGGAAAACCATAATAGAGATTTCCATAGAATCTATTTGTTGTAATTAATAACAAAATAATGTAGTTAATGGAAAACCATTAATGTAAGTGAAAAGGTTTACTTATAGTATTAAGTTATAATTGCTTCATCAAGACATTTTACATTAAACAAATCAGAATAAAAATATATAACTTATTACTAACGTTATATGAAATAAATTATAATAAGAATTATCTGAATATTATTAAATTATTATATTTATTAACTCAGAAAAAGTACCTAATAATAAAATTTTAAAATAATGCCATAACATTTAACTCAATACACTAGTTTTAGATATGTAGGTCATGAGTCTGTATCGTGTGCAATTATATATTTTTAAAAACTCGGTAAATTGATTATCGTAATGGGAGAATATCCCAATGTTTATACACCCAATGTTAATACACCATACTGTATGTTATACAAGATAAGTGTATATCAAACTGCACTTCATTTTTTTTTTCATTCCTTTATTCAGATGATTATTGATGTAAAAATCGAAACTTATATAAAATAACCAACGATATATTCACCCAGAGTAATATAGCTTGAAAGTATAGGTGAGTAGAAGAATACACATACAAGATTTTGAACAAATACTTCCATTCCAATTAAATAACCGTTCTATGTGAGTAAGGAAAATAAACTAAAAAAACCGCTACTTTTGTAAGCTAGAAAAGTGGACATTGCACTGAACAGAACACAATTTATTAATCTAAAAATGTATTTAATAAAGTACTACATAATGTATATTTCGATTATTTAGTAACTATCCTACTAAGTAACTCTTATATAGTAACTAAATAGTAACTATCTAGAAGGTAATGTAATGTAACTTGTAAATAATAGCCGAGCCGACATGCTGGGTCATCCTCACCTCCGGTGACTAACCAAGAGATCAGGTTTGTTTAATGTTTTTTTGATGCAGGACTTTTAGTTTGTTTTGATATCGATACTGTTGTTAAAGTAACAACACGCTCAAGTTTAATATTTGAAAGGACATAAACAAAGAAACGATTTGAGAGCTGTAACTTTGAATTTTATTATATTTTTGCTTTAAATTCAAGGGTAGAACAGTAAAGTTGTTCTATGAGAATAAATAACTAAAGCGTCAACAAATACATAAATAAAACTAATATAAATAAATATAAATATATATATATATATATATATATATATATATATATATATTTGTAGATTATGCAACACTGTTTTCTTGTATACACTTATCACTTTCACTTATGTACTTAAACAAGAATCTTACTTGGTATTTATGCGAGCGCTTTCAGAGACTAGTAAGTGCCTCCATCTTCTGGCATACTGAACGTATTTTGGACTGCGAGCTGTGTGGAATCTGCTGTTGACCTTGATGTACCGTTAACTTCTATTTTTAGTTTCACTGCACTGTGTGAGTTTTTAGCGTTTGTCTTGGGGTTTATACTGTCTATTAGATTGAATAATTTGTCGTTTTTTGATTTTGATTTTCGAAATCAAAATCAAAAAACGACAAATTATTCAATCTAGTAGACAGTATAAACCCCAAGACAAACGCTAAAAACTCACACAGTGCAGTGAAACTAAAAATAGAAGTTAACGGTACATCAAGGTCAACAGCAGATTCCACACAGCTCGCAGTCCAAAATACGTTCAGTATGCCAGAAGATGGAGGCACTTACTAGTCTCTGAAAGCGCTCGCATAAATACCAAGTAAGATTCTTGTTAAGTACATAAGTGAAAGTGATATATATATATATATATATATATATATATATATATATATATATATATAAGCATCTATGTCTCACAATGTAGCTCATGAATCTCTTTCACTCCCCTGTTCAGAAGGCGATTATGTCAAAATAAAGTGTGATATAATAAATACCAACCATATATTGACCCAGATATAATCCTTAAACATTGAAAATATAGATAAGTGCGAGGAATAAGAAGAAAACATACACGAAAAACAATAATAATTTGGGTGAAAAAACTTGGAATCAAGTTAACCATTTTATTTGAAAAAAAATAAATGAAATTAAGTTATAACCCTAAAACATGTGAGTAGTGAAAACCAACTATAGGAAAACTCCAAGCATCGTATTAAAAGTAAATGTAAACTGAAAAGAACACAGATACAATACAAAGAGGAAGGAATCTTTTATGAAAGTTCACGTTCTAATACATTTGGAATGTTTCTATTTGCTGATAGAACGTTATTGACAACAATTAAAGAGATAGCGCGCAGAAATGTGCATTATATCACAAACTACGATGCTTTAGTGTGATTTTACAACTTACTAATATATTCCTAATTTTAAATATCTAATTCTAAAAATTCTAGGAAAAACAGCAACATTTAAGAAAACTATAAAATAAAAGGAGGTAATAAAATGTAGTTTAATTTATTTTTTTTATATGAGAAATTTAAATTATTAATATTTTTCATTTTCAAACTATCTTAATCAGCGTAAAAATGACGTATTAGACCATATCATTCAATAACAATATTTTGTACTAACATATTTTAGGAAGATATAAGAGATTGCAATAAAAATATTTCGCCGAGATAAGGATATCGTTCAAACAAGTATGTCTACATTGTATTTGAATATGACGGGACAAATATGGAAACCAGGCTTACTGATATGTCGAGTCTTATCTTTTAATGAGACATTGATGACGTCACTAGGTCCTGATAAAGGAGGTTTGTCGTATAACCTTCACTAATTTGGTTTGTCACTGCATGAAAAAATACTTTTTTTTAAACTTTCACAATATAAACAAATCAGTGAGGAAGCTTTAATAACACCGTTCCTAAACTGAATAATTAAAGTAATGAATTAATTAATTATGTAAATTATGTTTATTTAATCGTCGAGAGAAGCTTATTTTTTGAAAGAATTTGCCGTTTAGGGAATTTTTAATTTTGTCCTGTATTATGCATCTACCAGTTTTGTTTAGGATTATTCAATTTATAGCTTTAAATATGGTAGCTTGTTATTGTTGTTTATTAGAATAAATAAAATTACCATTAAAAAACGAAATTTAGGATTTTTGTAAGTAAAAGTAACACAAATTAAAAGCTTACAGGAAATACAAAATCAGTTCCATACAGCAATTACAGTACAATATTACTGTAAGCTCTTGTGCCAGCTAGAGCAAAGGCGGGAATTCCCTCTTCCGTTAAGACACAATGTTTGCCACAGACAAGTGCCATTGCCATGGTAAACGTTCATGAAACAAGATAAAGATTGTATAGATTTGTCATACAGGTTAGTGTGAAGAAGAAACGTAGTGTTTGTTAAAAGCTAGAAATATCAATTTTAAGATTTTTTAAAATAATTATTAAAATATATACTTTTGTAACTAACCCTGACCACAGAGGAACCACACCAGACACAACTCGACGTCTTTAGGGACAAACCATATGAAGTATGCAAGATTTTAGATACTCAATTAACTATAATATTTCGTGGTACTTGAAATTGCGTATTGCTGTTTTAAATTCAAAGATCAAATAAATTCATTACTTAGACGTATAATTGCTATTTGTAAGAACCAATTTGAAAGAGGCAATTAGGTAAGTTTTATAGAGAGCGAAGGTTCTTAACGCGTTTCTTAACTTAAATCAATTAAGGAATATTATTGTTGTTAAACCTAGAACATTGTTTTATCAAAGATCGAATCTTTCGTTAACTGAACAAAGAGTCTTATGAATCGGCTGCACATTCTAGGTATGGGTATATTTGCTTTAATTTTGTATGATGATAACAATTTGATATTATTGTAGGCCTATTACTTTGTTGCGTATAATTTTAATAATTAAGTTACATTGATTAAATTGCATATTAAATTATTTGAAAGCTAATTGCAGCTTTCACATAATCCAATATTAGTTATTATTATCTAAATCAAATGTACTTTAGCACCTTTAAAACTAATTAAACCCAATTAATTAATTAAATAATTATTTAAACATTATACAGTTATAAAAACTATTTTAAACTAACAAATTTAAAAACTGTGAATCCGACTGTTTTTTGTTATAATATATATTTTAATGTTATAGCTATTCTTAATAAAAAAAAGGTTTATATATATAAAAAACAGCAAAGGTTATTAAAATACAAGATTTATTTATTAATTTATATTCAAAGCTTTTCGTTGAAGCTACCTGATTATTCTGATACCTTCCTCATAACACAATGATTGTATTATTCATTCCTGATGATGTTGGTACTGTTTATCAACGAAAAGCTTAGATTATGAATTAATAAATATGCTTGTATTTGAATAGCTTTAGTTGTATTTCATTATTATACAAGGAAGCATTATATATATATATATATATATATATATATATATATATATATATATATATGTATGTATATATATAATTGACTTACACACAGATACATCAATCTGTACAGAGATTGATTATAGCAGATACATAAAATTGTATGTGCCAGGCGTCATATTGATATATAATGCTCATAAAGGTTTTTCTACATAAACATATCCAGTTCCATTACATTGTTAACCAATATTGCAGATAAATAGCGTCAACGATAATTTAAAACAATATATTTAAATTCTATTATGTTTTCCCAACAAATAAAAGATAAAATTGCTTAAAACCATAGGCTATTTTATTCTAAAATTAAAAAACTTTTTAAATATAGTCATTTTTATCAAATATTTACATAGGCCTAAATGCCATGTCAAACCGGCTTTTCGCTATACCATATAACCAACACAGCAAACCTTATTAAGTTAATTAAAAGACAACTTCAGGGACAAACCTTGAATTAGAACATTTATCAAAACAATTTTAAATTACGTTACTATAACCTGATGCTGGCTAACTGATTATCGCTTAAAAGGTCACACTCGACACTATCGTAGATCGCTTCATACAGCTGCTTTATCAGCAAGTTTTAACTCACACTCAATAGTCGTTTTTTATTTAGTTTAACGTAAATGTTTCCTATGTAAGTGTATGCCTAAACGATATTAATAGACAAAATATCCACGTATAAAAAATTAAATGACTTAACTATTAGTATTATGATTCCATGTAACAAATATTTGAATATGTAATGGTTGGCTATTGTCCCAATAAACTCTGCCCGTCCCTTGAATCGGTTCAATCAGTGATTACAAAGAGTATCTTTTAGCAGAAACGGGAGAATCCTACTGCGATAAACTCATTCAATGAGCGAGACCATTCTAAGATTTAATTCCAAATAATTGAACAGCGACTCGAGACACAATCCAAGGGTCTTTTTTAATTACAATTGGGAGATGAAAAGAGATTAAAAGAGAGAGAGAGAGAGAGAGAGAGAGAGAGAGAGAGAGAGAGAGAGAGAGAGAATGAGAGAGAGAGGGAGAGGGAGAGAGAGAGAGAGAGAGAGAGAGAGAATGAGAGAGAGAGGGAGAGAGAGAGAGAGAGAGGTGGGACAGATAGTGAGAGAAGTTGAAGGAAATTGGATATAGCAAGTTGGTTTTAAATAATAACTATACCTTTTTCCAGTATTAGAAAGTAAACGCAGATGCGAAATAAATTTTTTTTTTAAATAAAATTTTGTATCGATTTTTAATTGGTGACACATTTTTAAAATTTTTGTGCTTCTCCGTAACAGTGATTCATAGCTTTGATCATTTCAAAAATCTGTTGTAAATTTAGAAAATGCATTTTTATTAAAAGCTCTCCTCATTCGGTTGAAATAATTATCTACAACTACAAAAGTTGTTTAATACTACTTAATGATTGGATTCCAAATGAAGGATTTCTTAATTTCTTTATATCTATTATTGACATACTTTGTGCAGTAGATTATTATTAAAGTTTATGAATTAGTTAATAATAAGGAATTTACAGATGTATATAAATATACAGCAGGCTAATAAATGTTTAAACTATATTATATTAACCCCACAATTTATCACAACTTTTTTATGTGAAATTTATCATTGGGCCCATTTCAGCTGTGTACATTTTTGAATAAAGGGCATCTAAAAAAGTTACATTTCTTTACTAATTCAAAGAATTTACTTCTAAAAGTTCAGTCAGTCATTACATCAAACAAACTCTGGATAAATTAACTTTGTAACTGTCTTTCTGTGATAAAGTTACAATTTATTTTTTATCCCATTTATTTCAAACAAGGTAAACAACTTTAAAACCTAATTTTAAAAGTTTGTTTTTCGATTATAAAAGGATATTCAATTCAGTGCTGAGCTTCCATTCATTGCCTTCCCAAAGTCAATGTTGAGTGCCTTGTAAAACGTTAATTGGTTTCAGAAGTACTTCTAGTTTTCGGAAATTTTGACTCGCTACAATTTGAAAGGGTGTTTTTAAACTGGTGAATTGTATTATCGCTTGCATTGAGTGTATAGAAAATCATATACTTATGAAGTAGTTGATGCAAACATGTATAAAGAATTCCAATTAATTATTTATCCATTCATTGTTTTATATAAAATTTTATTAAAAGAAACTGACAGACTTATACTTTGGTGGTAAAAGATAGAACGGAAATGCTGACCGTTATGTTCAAGAAATATTTTTGAATCGTATTTAATGTAAAAAAAGAGAAGTAAACTTTAGTTGAGAAAATTTCCAAAAAAACATTTCTTGCTTAGAGCATGAAATCATTTTTATAAAAGATTTCTTGTACTTATTATTTCTACACCAGAAATTAGTTTACTTTTTCCCAACTGGAACAAAAGCATAGCTCTACCACATTATCAAATATCTGAGTTGAAATGAATCATTTACCGTAAACTCCAGCAATCGGATTTATCAGAGCTAGATGAACTTACCAGAAGTTGTTCAACATCATCACTGATCTATAGCAGATGTAGAAAGTTTATAGAAACCATGCAATTTTTTTCTGACTTCCATTTTTCGGAAAAACGTGGGTTGAAGCAAGATAGTCTTATTATCTCTTCTCTCCACGTATATCATTATATAAACACCCAAAAAAAGTGTAGAGTTCAACACAATACGTCAACATTTGTAATTAACCGTGTAATTACGTTTCGCAATACTTTATTATAGGGAACTGAATCTTATAAACTAAGTTTGAAATACGAGATTCGTATTAACTAAAGACGCTTATCTCACTGCTTGAAATGAAATCGTCCTATAGAACCTGAAATGCCCTTTGGTACAGTCGAGGTGCAACTATTACTACAGAAAATACTGACAGTGTTTTCCTATACTTGTTTCTTTGTTTTTGCAAAAGTTTGTGTTTCATAATGGAAATGCGTGTCCCTAACTGTAAATAGTTGGAGCATTTTGGCACCAAAGTTTAAATGTCACTTCAATACAGTATCTATATAGTGATTAACACATTAGCCGTAGCTTCAACCGAATCAAAACGAACAAAACTGTAAACAATCAGCTGTTGGATCAGCTGTTTTATCCAACTCGGACAATTTTACATACGTTATAAATGGGCACAGGGTAGAATATTGATTTTGTAGTGCATGTCCAAAACGTACTGTATGAGACAGTGTTAATAGTAGACACATTATTGTTGACACAACATTATACTTAATAAATTAAACCTCGTTACTTTTTTTAATATTCCTTAGAATACAATTAATTGTTTTTATGACATGTACAAATATATTTATGTAGTTTCTTAAATTAAAAAATAATTATTTTATCAACGTAAATACAGGATTTATTTTTGAAAAAGCTGTTACGAAGTGTAACCATCATTATTGTGACATATCATTTATTGACCTGCAGTAGTTTTAAGCAGACAAATCATTTTAAATTGTATACCTGTGTTAGTATTAAATAAGTCAGTGTGTAGCTGACTTTAATACAGTAACTTAGGTTTCTTTCCTCTCCATACAGTGAAGGAATATCAGTCGCATTAAAAAAGTTATTAAATAATTTAAAATAATATGTAATTAATAGTAATAAACAGTTTATTAATCATAATTCATAATATTTGTTGTTCCAATTATCGTTTATACACATATATAAAATAAAAATTCCCAGGTTTTTCAACTTAACATTTAATAAATGAAAATTTTTATAATATTTGAAGACCATTAATAGAAGGTAGGAATCAACGTGTAATATTTTTTCCCTACATCGTGCAATGTAATAGTTAAAGCAAAGCGTTAATAAAATAAAAGTTAACTTGATACTTGTATATGTCATTTTGTTTTTTATCACTACTGTGAGTGCTGAATATATATATATATATATATATATATATATATATATATATATATATATATATATATATATATATATGTAATACGTTTTCTTGTTTAATAATTTAAAACAACAATTCTTGTATTTGAATAAACTGTGTTGTTTTAATATATATATATACATATATATAGGCCTATATATATATATATATATATATATATATATATATATGTTTCTGGGGAAACAATGATTGGTAAAATGGTATGAACGACCAACAGCATAATGTCATGCTGTTATTGGTATAATACCATTAAATTATCCAGCTTTATTAATTTAAATTAATCCAGCCTCTAATAATTTATTTATTATTTAAAAAAGATATTAGTAAATAATGTATCAACTCTATTACAAATTCGTTTTTAAAGTTTTTCTTCAAAACCTAGTAACAAATAAAAAGTCTTTCAGTTAAAAATTTCTATAAAAGTTTAAGGTAATTTACTTCGTAATCCTCTTTTACTGTCGTACTTAAACTTTTATTTGTTATTCAATTTGTATCTAAATAAACCCAAAAAACTTGAAACGAGATTTAATACGTCTTTTTTTCTCTCTCGAAAGGAAATCCAATTCTACTACAGAACTTCCATTCCTTGCCTTCCTAAAGTCAATGTTGAGTGTTTTGTAAAATATTAATTGGTTTCACAAGTTTCCATTAGGTTTCTAGTTTTAAGACGGCTTGACTTGCTACACTTTGAAAGGGTATTTTAAACTGGGGAATCGTGTTACATCTTATAAAGTAAGACTCACACAATCATACATTTTTAATATACATTAAATATTTAATATATATATATATATATATTTAAAGAGTGCTTATTATATCTTCTCGTAAATTATTAAAATACTTAAACGTGTAAGATTTGAAAACAACCTAAACCATTTCAAGAAATATTCTTTAAACATGTTTGATATTTTTAAAGGTACAATATAGGAAAAACATTATATAGGACACTAAAATGCTTTCGGATTGTAGCGATAGAGTTTTTTTTACAATAAGCTACTTGTACATTTAGTTGAAAACTGTTTTCATTAAAGGATTATGAAAACAAAACTTAAATATCACATAATCACAATTCCGAGTTAGAAGAAAAAGTCAAATTTGAACTCATATTTTGTGTTCTTCTTCCAGATATCATGATTATGACGCGTATAAGGTTTATATAATGATAAGAAATGTAAGGATGAGCCTCACCATTGAACTGCTTCGGAGGGAGGGAAGGATGGTATTTCACTGGCGTCCTAAAACAAGCACTTTACAAGCTCTTTACAGGAACTTTACAACCCCAAAACGTATGTCGAGCCAAGACCAGGTCGTTTTATTTATGTTCTTCCTTCGATCATTCGACGTTGTGTCGCCTAGTATAAGTCTTCGAGGCAATTCATGGATCTATGTCCTTGAACCCGCTGCATGAAGGCAGGAAGAAGCGTTTTCAAGCCGTGTTAAGAGAAGTATTTAGATCCACGTATTTGAATATTCGTTAAGTTCTCACCAAGAAACACATTTAATTTATCATCACATATGTAATACAGCCCACCTTTTTCTTTTAGATTATATTTCAAGAAACAGAAATAGTTTTCATATACACCAATATCCAACCGTTACCTTACATAACCGTCCATCGTAACTAATAACAGAAGTGACAACAATGAATCTTGCTTATTAATGAAAAGGTAACGTCGACTGACATAACGTGCTGCATCTGAAAGTGCCTCAAGCCAAACTTTACGATATAGAACTTACAAGCCAAGAGAAAGAGATATATATAGATAGATATATGGATAGATAGACAGATAATATATATATATATATATATATATATATATATATATATATATATATATATATATATATATATATATATAGAGAGAGAGAGAGAGAGAGAGAGAGAGAGAGAAAGACAAACAGAGAGAGAGAGATATGAGGAGAGAGTGCGAGAGCAGCGTTATTTTTCCTTACATAACGATTTGAAAATTTTCTAACTTATGAATGTTTATGCTTATTTAAAAAAAATATTTAATTATTAATGTTTGAGTTTTATTAAAACTACTACGATAGATTGTAAAGTAAATTATTTGTACTTTTTAAAATAGAATTGTAATTGATAAATGTATATCCCTATTATAATAAACACAAAAATATTAATTCTTCATTTCAAAACGTAGTCCTCTTTATTTAAAATAAATTAAACCACTAACACTGTCTATTTTTTTACTTTTGTACAGTTCAATCCTCAAGAGATCAGTATTGTAGTAATTTCTTTTGAAGAAAATTGCGTTGCAACCGAAATGTACATCAGGATATAAATATGAAGTGTTTGTGTCTTGAGAGGTTGTTCCACAAAGCTGTTATATACCTTTTGAGTTAACAAAATTATCTAACATAATAACTAATACATCCAACACAATGAGTGAATTGGCAAAAAAGTGTATGTGAGTGAAAAACCATTCTTTTGTGGCAAACAAATCCTTTAGAAATCTAAATGTGTCAGAATCCACGTTTTGTCAGGAAAATGAAATGTTAAACCTCCAACTGGGATTAAATTTCGCGTTCAGATATTGTATAGCTTTCAATATGTATGAGGCGGGAAACTCTTTCTGGATGTGCAAAGGCAACTCGTCGAGCAAGCTACATTTGTACTTTGCATTCTTACAGTCGTGTTTATATGGATTTATATTTCAGTCAAACATTCCTTTATAAACTGAATACGACTCATATTTATCATGTAAATCTTAAACATTTCTCAGAGATCTTTTGTACTTTTAAGAATAAATCTCCTTTAGAAGATATTGCTCCTTGAGAAGAAGAAATTGCTTTTATACATATTGTGTTTAAAGCGAGGTTCTTGTCATGTAGAGATTGAATACAGGCAAGATGTCGGAGTTGCTTTTGTGATTAAAGTCTTGAATAAATGTAGAAAAGATTCATTGTTTCAATTGCAAGTATTTTAAAGTGGTTTAAACCCACCCACCCACACACACACACACACACACACACACACACACACACACACACACATTCACTCACACAAACAGACCTAACCACACACATTCACTCACATACTCAGACCCCCACATACACATATTTACTGACACACAGACACCCCCCCACACACACACATTCACTTATACACTCAGACCCCCCCCCACACACACACAGATCCGCCCCACACACTCAGACCCTCCCAAACATATACACGGCAAACATTCACTCACACACACACACAAACACACATCACACACTGTGTCTAATATATCTAAAATATATTATTTATTATTTAATATTTATTATTATTATGCATTATTTTTTATATGCACTACGCCTATCAGAGCATATTGTTTTGTTTTATCTTAAAGTTAATCATTGTTAATAAATAAAATTTAAATAACCATAAGAGTCGGATTATAGTCTGTAGTGAAACATGTATTGCCGACGCGAAACCTTGTCGTGACACATTTAATATAACGCTCTACGCCTGGGAAATTAAAGTTGCATCCATCAACTTTGTCGCTCGTGAGTGTAACGACAGAGAGGAAGTGTGAGTGACACGACCAGACTAATGCGCTGTCCGCGCCTCAACTTAATCCTTTTTATTCCACAAAGTGAGCTCGACAATCTATCTACGTAATGACGGAAACGTTATTTCAAGAATGGGGACCTGACGAAATTACATTATCATTGTTTGCATATAATGTAAATAATTTAAACCCGAAATAAAATATAAGATAATAAAGTGTCACAATTATTAAATTTATGATGCTTATTTAGTTTATTATCTTATAAGTGAGTTTATATGAAGCTTGTACGTGTAAAACTGACGCACTCAAATAGAACGTTATAGGAGTTTTATATTTTGGTTTGGATATTAATAAAATATATTCATCATCAAATAAAAGATTATACCTTGACCTCTACCTATTGTTTGAAGTAACGGATGGATCTGTGACATCTATACGGAGTGCATTAGTGAAGTAACGAATGGATCTGTGACATCTATACGGAGTACATTAGTGAAGTAACGGATGGATCTGTGACATCTATACGGAGTACATTAGTGAAGTAACGGATGGATCTGTGACATCTATACGGAGTACATTAGTGAAGTAACGGATGGATCTGTGACATCTATACGGAGTACATTAGTGAAGTAACGGATGGATCTGTGACATCTATACGGAGTACATTAGTGAAGTAACGGATGGATCTGTGACATCTATACGGAGTACATTAGTGAAGTAACGGATGGATCTGTGACATCTATACGGAGTACATTAGTGAAGTAACGGATGGATCTGTGACATCTATACGGAGTACATTAGTGAAGTAACGGATGGATCTGTGACATCTATACGGAGTACATTAGTGAAGTAACGGATGGATCTGTGACATCTATACGGAGTACATTAGTGAAGTAACGGATGGATCTGTGACATCTATACGGAGTACATTAGTGAAGTAACGGATGGATCTGTGACATCTATACGGAGTACATTAGTGAAGTAACGGATGGATCTGTGACATCTATACGGAGTACATTAGTGAAGTAACGGATGGATCTGTGACATCTATACGGAGTACATTAGTGAAGTAACGGATGGATCTGTGACATCTATACGGAGTACATTAGTGAAGTAACGGATGGATCTGTGACATCTATACGGAGTACATTAGTGAAGTAACGGATGGATCTGTGACATCTATACGGAGTACATTAGTGAAGTAACGGATGGATCTGTGACATCTATACGGAGTACATTAGTGAAGTAACGGATGGATCTGTGACATCTATACGGAGTACATTAGTGAAGTAACGGATGGATCTGTGACATCTATACGGAGTACATTAGTGAAGTAACGGATGGATCTGTGACATCTATACGGAGTACATTAGTGAAGTAACGGATGGATCTGTGACATCTATACGGAGTACATTAGTGAAGTAACGGATGGATCTGTGACATCTATACGGAGTACATTAGTGAAGTAACGGATGGATCTGTGACATCTATACGGAGTACATTAGTGAAGTAACGGATGGATCTGTGACATCTATACGGAGTACATTAGTGAAGTAACGGATGGATCTGTGACATCTATACGGAGTACATTAGTGAAGTAACGGATGGATCTGTGACATCTATACGGAGTACATTAGTGAAGTAACGGATGGATCTGTGACATCTATACGGAGTACATTAGTGAAGTAACGGATGGATCTGTGACATCTATACGGAGTACATTAGTGAAGTAACGGATGGATCTGTGACATCTATACGGAGTACATTAGTGAAGTAACGGATGGATCTGTGACATCTATACGGAGTACATTAGTGAAGTAACGGATGGATCTGTGACATCTATACGGAGTACATTAGTGAAGTAACGGATGGATCTGTGACATCTATACGGAGTACATTAGTGAAGTAACGGATGGATCTGTGACATCTATACGGAGTACATTAGTGAAGTAACGGATGGATCTGTGACATCTATACGGAGTACATTAGTGAAGTAACGGATGGATCTGTGACATCTATACGGAGTACATTAGTGAAGTAACGGATGGATCTGTGACATCTATACGGAGTACATTAGTGAAGTAACGGATGGATCTGTGACATCTATACGGAGTACATTAGTGAAGTAACGGATGGATCTGTGACATCTATACGGAGTACATTAGTGAAGTAACGGATGGATCTGTGACATCTATACGGAGTACATTAGTGAAGTAACGGATGGATCTGTGACATCTATACGGAGTACATTAGTGAAGTAACGGATGGATCTGTGACATCTATACGGAGTACATTAGTGAAGTAACGGATGGATCTGTGACATCTATACGGAGTACATTAGTGAAGTAACGGATGGATCTGTGACATCTATACGGAGTACATTAGTGAAGTAACGGATGGATCTGTGACATCTATACGGAGTACATTAGTGAAGTAACGGATGGATCTGTGACATCTATACGGAGTACATTAGTGAAGTAACGGATGGATCTGTGACATCTATACGGAGTACATTAGTGAAGTAACGGATGGATCTGTGACATCTATACGGAGTACATTAGTGAAGTAACGGATGGATCTGTGACATCTATACGGAGTACATTAGTGAAGTAACGGATGGATCTGTGACATCTATACGGAGTACATTAGTGAAGTAACGGATGGATCTGTGACATCTATACGGAGTACATTAGTGAAGTAACGGATGGATCTGTGACATCTATACGGAGTACATTAGTGAAGTAACGGATGGATCTGTGACATCTATACGGAGTACATTAGTGAAGTAACGGATGGATCTGTGACATCTATACGGAGTACATTAGTGAAGTAACGGATGGATCTGTGACATCTATACGGAGTACATTAGTGAAGTAACGGATGGATCTGTGACATCTATACGGAGTACATTAGTGAAGTAACGGATGGATCTGTGACATCTATACGGAGTACATTAGTGAAGTAACGGATGGATCTGTGACATCTATACGGAGTACATTAGTGAAGTAACGGATGGATCTGTGACATCTATACGGAGTACATTAGTGAAGTAACGGATGGATCTGTGACATCTATACGGAGTACATTAGTGAAGTAACGGATGGATCTGTGACATCTATACGGAGTACATTAGTGAAGTAACGGATGGATCTGTGACATCTATACGGAGTACATTAGTGAAGTAACGGATGGATCTGTGACATCTATACGGAGTACATTAGTGAAGTAACGGATGGATCTGTGACATCTATACGGAGTACATTAGTGAAGTAACGGATGGATCTGTGACATCTATACGGAGTACATTAGTGAAGTAACGGATGGATCTGTGACATCTATACGGAGTACATTAGTGAAGTAACGGATGGATCTGTGACATCTATACGGAGTACATTAGTGAAGTAACGGATGGATCTGTGACATCTATACGGAGTACATTAGTGAAGTAACGGATGGATCTGTGACATCTATACGGAGTACATTAGTGAAGTAACGGATGGATCTGTGACATCTATACGGAGTACATTAGTGAAGTAACGGATGGATCTGTGACATCTATACGGAGTACATTAGTGAAGTAACGGATGGATCTGTGACATCTATACGGAGTACATTAGTGAAGTAACGGATGGATCTGTGACATCTATACGGAGTACATTAGTGAAGTAACGGATGGATCTGTGACATCTATACGGAGTACATTAGTGAAGTAACGGATGGATCTGTGACATCTATACGGAGTACATTAGTGAAGTAACGGATGGATCTGTGACATCTATACGGAGTACATTAGTGAAGTAACGGATGGATCTGTGACATCTATACGGAGTACATTAGTGAAGTAACGGATGGATCTGTGACATCTATACGGAGTACATTAGTGAAGTAACGGATGGATCTGTGACATCTATACGGAGTACATTAGTGAAGTAACGGATGGATCTGTGACATCTATACGGAGTACATTAGTGAAGTAACGGATGGATCTGTGACATCTATACGGAGTACATTAGTGAAGTAACGGATGGATCTGTGACATCTATACGGAGTACATTAGTGAAGTAACGGATGGATCTGTGACATCTATACGGAGTACATTAGTGAAGTAACGGATGGATCTGTGACATCTATACGGAGTACATTAGTGAAGTAACGGATGGATCTGTGACATCTATACGGAGTACATTAGTGAAGTAACGGATGGATCTGTGACATCTATACGGAGTACATTAGTGAAGTAACGGATGGATCTGTGACATCTATACGGAGTACATTAGTGAAGTAACGGATGGATCTGTGACATCTATACGGAGTACATTAGTGAAGTAACGGATGGATCTGTGACATCTATACGGAGTACATTAGTGAAGTAACGGATGGATCTGTGACATCTATACGGAGTACATTAGTGAAGTAACGGATGGATCTGTGACATCTATACGGAGTACATTAGTGAAGTAACGGATGGATCTGTGACATCTATACGGAGTACATTAGTGAAGTAACGGATGGATCTGTGACATCTATACGGAGTACATTAGTGAAGTAACGGATGGATCTGTGACATCTATACGGAGTACATTAGTGAAGTAACGGATGGATCTGTGACATCTATACGGAGTACATTAGTGAAGTAACGGATGGATCTGTGACATCTATACGGAGTACATTAGTGAAGTAACGGATGGATCTGTGACATCTATACGGAGTACATTAGTGAAGTAACGGATGGATCTGTGACATCTATACGGAGTACATTAGTGAAGTAACGGATGGATCTGTGACATCTATACGGAGTACATTAGTGAAGTAACGGATGGATCTGTGACATCTATACGGAGTACATTAGTGAAGTAACGGATGGATCTGTGACATCTATACGGAGTACATTAGTGAAGTAACGGATGGATCTGTGACATCTATACGGAGTACATTAGTGAAGTAACGGATGGATCTGTGACATCTATACGGAGTACATTAGTGAAGTAACGGATGGATCTGTGACATCTATACGGAGTACGTTAGATGAGTACACTCTGACGTACCTAATGCTTCTATGTAACCCTGAACACGGATATTCCTGTGTTTAGCCTTTTATATTCTTAGTACATTTCACGTTCTGCTTGAGAAAATATATCAAGCCAAGTAAAACACAAACCCCTTTACAATACTGCATAAACTTGAGTTAAGGTCCTACAAATCAGACATGCCCAAAACTGGACATTTGACACTTCTTCCAGAGCATTCTCTCGTTTCCGTTACAACTATTGATAAATAGAAAGCAATAATACTTTTGTAAATATTTTCAATGAACAATGAATTAAATATATTTTAAAATGTTTATAATATTGGAATTATTGTGAAATTCATGTAACCAGGTACTATTTTTAGATTCATCAATTTAAAGCATTTTAAATACGTTGAAACGTTCTTTTATAATTCTATTATTTCAAAAGTAAGTTTTAATCGTATTGCATGGAAGTTGCTTATTTGCTATAATTACTAGAATATATTTTGATTTTATTTAGTTTTTTAAATTTTTTCACACTGAAAGTTTGAGGTATACAATGATTTCTTTAAGACTTTTGTTTTTTTTTACAATATATACAGCTTACCTCTAATGTCTTTTATTTAAACTGTTTGAAAAATGTTATGTAGATCTAGTTTATGTTAAAAGGGAGAAGGTGACGTAGGACGAGAACATCGTAAATAAATTAGGGTAATATTTACAATTGAATATAAAAAAGCAAAATGTTATAAAAGTACTAATTATTCTAGATTGGTAGAAAATAATGATTTTTCATAAATTCTGGTCAAAGGTTGTCTACCAAATGTAATGTCTCGTATACCTGAGCCTATTAAACTCGTTGTTCCTTTGGAGTGAATTTAAACAGAACTGAAATAGTCCTCCCCAACTTAACTCGTTCATTGAGCGTGACCAATCACAGATTCCAATCTGTCTGTAATCCAATATCGCTGATTTCAAATAAATAGAAGAAAGAGGGAGATTAAGGGTAAGGAAGAGATAGAGGAGAGAGAGAGAGAGAGAGAGAGAGAGAGAAAGAGCAGGACAAAATAAGCGAAAGAGTGAGAGAGAGAGAGAGAGAGATATGACAACATTTAAAACTAAATATTTTAAAATTATGTTCCTGGAATTATACCTAATAAAATATTGGTAGTCGGTTTATATTTCATAATTTCTTGTGAATATTAGTTCCGTGAATTTTAATAATGTTTGTATTTTCACAGGTCAAATATTTATATTTTTTTAATAAACTGAATAACGAAATAATACAAGTAAAAAAATATGTTTTTACAATATATAACCTTACTGAAAAAAGATAAAATACACCTTTACTTTGTTTTACAATTCTGTTTAGGAATGTGTAGCCTATATAAATAACTTAATGAAAAATTAGAACATTACATCGAGTCATTAAGGGTTTGCATATAACTATATTCACCATATACGAGGCTTACAGATAAATATAAATCAATTAATTTCCTACAGGTGGCTTTCATTATTTCCTACAGGTGTGAAAGAGTAGCATTGTATATTTTATTTTGCGATATAAATTTATCGATTCAGACGATTTGAAAAGATAAACTAAAAAATATTTTCAGTTAAATAAGTATGTATTTAATTAGTCTGTTTATGTATATTTAAATTTGCACATATAAAAGAGAAAATATCTTTTTCTTGGTACCAAATAAAATTAAATATTAATTTTGTGACAAATATTTCTTCTTGGCCTAAACTCAACTATTAAACCATCTTTAAACATGTTTACACCATGAAATTGTTGATTAAATAAATGCGGTCAATTTTAGAGTGAGGTAAATAAATAGTTTTACTTGAGTCACAAATCAACCGCATTTATTTAAAGTATAAACCCCCTAAATATATAACAGAAAATATTTTCCTAAATTACTGTAAGCATACTTTCAAGCAATTAATAAAGTATTCTCGGAAGCATTAAGGATTTATTCATGAAAACATCGATCAACTCTTCTTGATAGAACTTGTATTATAGAGTATTCACAACTTATTGTAAATAATAATAAAACAAAAAAAGTTCCTCTTTAAAACATGACCGTTATGTTTGTAAGAAATTTCAATAGAATATTATTTAAATCAGCTGATTACACTGTAACTAAATTAACGGGCTGGTCACGTGATATAGAGCCCATTTAAATAGTATAGTTAAGTATGGATGTCACTATTTACCTGCCACGTCTTTGTAGTTACTTATTAAGTCTGGTGCATGGCAGAGACAGAGAGCATGTCTAAATACGATATGGACAAGTGAGTTCCACTGCTTCGCTATAATCCTGAACACGGTGATTCATAATAATATCTCTCTGTAAAGACAAGCACTTCTTGTGTTGATTAAGGGATGTGAGTCAAATTGTCAAACCACAGACCTTCTTCACTTTGCATGACCTTGAGTTCGTATTCAGTCGTGACTAAAATTTGAAGGGCTAAAAATCAACTACGACAGTAGGTTGTGACAATTATAATTAATAATACACATAAAAACAATTATATATTGAATAATAATTTTATAGATGAACAACAACAAATTAAACATTCCTAACAGTAATATTACTTTGTAATAAGTTAAAGGTTAATGTTTACTGTAACTCTTGAATCTGAATTTATCCGTCCAAATATTCGTTTTAGAATTTCATATTTTACATAAATGAAGCAACATTCAATAATGTGTTGCCTTTGACTGTCGGTTAAATTCATCTGTTCACGTCACAAAATGTAAAGGCGTGTAATGGCGTCAATGTATTGAAACGTCAAAGTAATTTCAATAGCGTTGTGACCAAGTTCTTAGTAAACAGAAGCTATAAAAGGCTAAATGTACCACAGCTGTTCCAAGAATAATGGAAGAGGGATCGTGGATTTATTTCCTAACAAAAATTGAAATGAAAATAAACTTTACCAATTCTGCAAAAATATGACTGTATAAAACACTGTGGCGTAATGTTGAATTTAAATAAATAAAACCTGTATCACAAATAACGTTTTCCTTCATTTAAAACGTTACGTACATTTCCATTGCATAGGTAATCATGACCGCATCACCCCTGATCATCATCACAGGTATATACAATAAAAAAAATACCTCTGCAAGAACACTATAGAATGCTCGGTAAAAAAATAATTTTGCCCACAAGAATAGCAACAACTTTTATACAGAAATCATTATATATATATATATATATATATATATATATATATATATATATATATATATATATTTTTACTTTTCCCAGATACCTGTTTAATTCGTAAAGTCCTAATTTTGAATAATTCAGGCAGATATGAAAAACGTTTTTCCATACTTACTGTTTTAGGAAATATATAGCTGCACATGAAGTTGACTAGTTTTCCAGGAATGTAGAAAAAAATTTCATTATACAACTAATACTGTTTCTAAAGCTAATCATTGATGAATTAACCATCATGTTCTGTGGAATTAACAAACACTTCACGCTGCAACGCCCCATCAACCATTTAGTCTTGTGCAGGATCCAAGATTACAGAGAAACCATTGGTAGAGGGGACGTTATAACCTGAGGCGTGATAAAGTTGCAATTCCCATTTTTATCGACGTTTTTCTCACATCTACTCAAATATAGATCCGTGTCGTCGGTTATGAAAAACCTTAAGGCTTACATCAAAGTGAATGAAATTATGTTTGGTAATTTTACTTTGAAGGGGTGAATGTATTAGGGAGTTGATGGCGCCCTTACGCTATAATAAATGCAGTTTTTAGTACTTTACCATTTAATTATGAATGTTGTTAAAATAAAATAAACTCTCAATTTTGTAATAGTTACTTCGTGATTAAAGTTAACTCCAACTTCCGGTCGCTTGGAGTAATTAAACAACATTTCCACTCCTTTCTTCGCTGCGACACACAAATTTTAATTACGCGTCTTAAAGTAAAAAGCTAATTAACGGAGGGTTCAGTTGCCAGAGAAGAGGCGTCGGTGCTTCTTTATAACAGACTATAATTGAAGTTAATTTTTGTTCCCAGATAAACTATACATTTTTTATGTAGCTGTTAAAATAATACTGGTTTAAAAAGAAATATGGAGGCAAAACATTAATTAAACCTAAACACGATATTGATATATTTAGCAAACCCTCTAATGTTGGTAGACTAATAATTATCTGAAATTGCGTAAATATTTAGTAAAAATAAAGATATTCTTATAAAAATGTGTAATATGAGTCTTGTCCCTTAAACTTTGGCTCACAAGTCTGATATTATACGCGCTACTCTTCTAATAGTTGACAATATGCCACTGGGAACCTCGGAAGCAAGGTAAGAATCAAAGCTTATGTCCTGGGTTACCTGCTGCTACGAATTTACATATGTTTCCGCGTGAAAAAGGAAATGCTTGACTCGACATATGACTGAAGATCACTAGGTGCAACTCTGTTTACGGAGCAAACCCTCATCAAATAAAACAGTCGCAGCTCGGGTGGGCGCTGGCTTCCCAAATAACCTGTACTTACAATGTGGGGAATGCCACAGCTCTATCACATGTTTACACAAAATAACCTAGATTAAGGTAAATATTTAATTTGGATTGAATAATAATCTGAATGGGACCCATGTAGATAGGATTTTGTTCTAAGTAGATACGGCAATAAGAATATTGTAAGAACCTCGTTAGCTAGTATGACGAGTGACCCCCTGCTTGCGGGAGTTGGCGCGGTTACACAGCTGATAGTTAAAAACACTCTTTCCTGACGGTCGCGGGTATTTTAATGACGAAAAAGGTACATAAACACAATCTTCGAAGCGGGTTTGTTTTGCTTTGAAGCCGGTTGTATGTTACACAATCCGATCTCAATCGCCATAGAACGTTTTGATGTGTTGAAGTGTACAGAAACCAACACAATATTTTTGTATTTAAAGATTAAGTATGGGGAGAGTTCACTTCCTTGCGGCAGGCAGAAGATTGCTGGACACAGACGGCCATTAAAACAGCAGTATTCTCACTGTCATCGGAGTGTTACTGATGCAGGAACATATAGAAAAATCTTTAAAACCGAATGTTTGTCGTGTCAAAATTTGAGCCTAATCGCTGTTTAATCCTAAAAAACATTATTCATAAAGGTGTTGTAAATCTGTAATTTTAAACAAGTATTCTGATAGATATAGTTTTAATTATCAATTGTTTCAATTATAATTTTAAAAAAACAATTAACTTGTAAATAACATTTTTTAATTTCATATAGCTATTGTAGTTTCACTACAAAATAAGTCATATTAATTTAATTTAACATGAAGTACATTTTCTATATACGTTTTATAAATCTATTATCAATTCGACATTATTTTGACATCAATAGTTAAGATAACAAATTCTTTCAAAGTTTTTATCAAATGAGTGTAATGTTTATTGTGTGTAAGATTAACTCCTGTAAATATTTATTTTGATAGCATTAACAGTGCCAGGATAAACATCAATAAAAGCA
>JBAIZL010000012.1:172500-177500 GCA_036971475.1 Prosapia bicincta | reverse complement strand
CATGTATGAAACTACTTCAGATAGAGAAAATCAAGTAAATAAAATATAACACTTGTGAAACAAATAAGCAGTTTAAGGGAAAGCTACCATTACATAGGAAGGCTGACAGTTCGCTTTTTCTATGGAGCAAGTCAAGCATAGCATGTTTTATAAAACCTAAGGCTGTTAAGACGAATTAAACTGTGTGTGTGTGGAAGTTACTCACAAAAGATAAAGTTCAGCGTTGCCATGGATACCGAAGTTTAATCGTGTTATCGCATCAGACTGCAGCCACAAGTCTGCCAAGCGTACGTTAGATTGGAGGCCAGATTTATCGATTGTATTGCATATTAGCCGGTGAAGGTACATTGTGGGGAACTGCAAACAGTATTGCTTACCTTATCTATACAGGGCAGTAGTTTGACCTACATGTATGCTCGTACTTGATAAACGCACTGTAGTAGACAGGATAAGGGAAGTAAAGACTATGATGTAGTCTTTGAAGAGCTTCTCTCTCATTCGTAACTGACATTGTTAAATAAATGGTTCTATTACATAATAAAAATGACTGTATTGTATGGCCCATATTATGAGACTTATAATCTCTCCATTACATTAGAACCAAACATTCTATTGTAAGATATGAATTTAAAAAAATATATAAATATATTTAAATAAAATTGTAAAAACACTAGAAATTACAAATATTACAGTATGAAGGATGCACATATAATGTTACGTCACACTTGTCTATAGGATCGTTTATTTATATTTTTATGTTTGAAGAGCAGCAACTTATTGTTCTGTTTTTACAGTGATCAGTGTTTTTAAAACCATCAAAATTGAACTTCTTACTACACCAATTTTCACAAGTACACAAATAGCTATACATAGCTATTAGTGAAAAGTAGGCCTGATAGATCATGGTTAAATTTTATATTTTACTCTTGAATTTTATAGTCTATTGCGCTCGGTAAATCTTAATTAATCTTACTACTAGTTTATGACTAATCCAAACTTAAATTTTTTTGTAAATTTGGGGAAACTTACTGAGACTAAACGTTTTCGATCGCTATGTGGCGATCTTCTTCAGTGTCTTTTGCTTGGAGATGTCGGGTCAAGCGGTGACGTTTTTAAAGGTAGGTTTTCGATAGTATCAAAGAGTATGTGTGATTTGTATTGTGTTTGTTCGTTTAATATGTTTGTACTTTTTGTTTAAGTGTGACTGTAAATTTCAAGAAAATTTTAAAGAAACACTAAAATTAACACTACAGATAGGGTTTGTAGGATATAGAACTTGTTGCATTTGTCGCAGTTTAGTATGTATACGCCTGGTGCTTGTAGTTTATTCTTGTTGTGGGTGTCGTGTTGTATTTTGTATTGTAACTTGTTATTAGTTTTGGGTGCTATTTTGCATTCTTTTTTTTGAAATTTGTGGGCTATTGTATTTGATGTTTGTTTATGTATGATATTGTGATGTATTTGTTTTCCCTGTCTGTAGCGTTAATTTTAGTGTTTTTTTAAAATTTACTTGAAATTTACAGACACACAAAAACAACAAGTACAAACCAACAAACATAATAATAATCACACATACCCTTTGATACTATCGAAAACCTGCCTTTAAAACCATCACCGCCTAACCCAACATCTCCAAGCAGAAGACACTGATGAAGATCGCCACATAGCGATCGAAAACGTTCTGTCTCATTGGGTTTTAACAAATTTACTAAATTAAAGTTCGGATAGTCCTTAAATAATGTTAAAGGATTAATTTATATTTGATTTATCTAACTATAAGTTTAAACTATATTGACACAAAAATTTCTATTTTCAATGATACACTTGTAAGTTATTTTTAATTTGAATCTATAACGAGGTATATACGGATATAAAAATTAGAATAGTTGTAAAAAATATAAAAACTATAGTAGTTACATGTCAAAAATTTATAGGCAACGTACGAATTATATCATGATTTAGTAAGAACGTGGTTACAACTTACAAACATCGGTTGATTTAACTTCATCACCAATGTACTAACACTTTAAATTTGTGCTATACATTTTGATTATTAGTCAATCTTTAATATTAGTCACACTTTGACGTCTCATTTTCAAGTTTTAACACAAATGCCTCTTACTGAGGAATTAATGAATTTGTATATATTTTCGCCTATATTTTACCGAGTTCTCGTACCATTGAATTTACCTTACCTATATTTACGATCATTTATAAAATTCCATCCCTCCGCTCATTAGGAAGGTTTCTCTAAAGCCTTGAAATCCATATTTCCTAAACAAGTATATAGTTTCAAAACAAATATAAAGAAGTAAATAAATAAATAAAACTGTAACAATACGAACATTCAGTTTACCGTTTCTATGGTTTCACTTTTCATTAAATAATGTGTAAATAATATCGTATCTAAATAATGTGTAAGTCACTAACAGTAATATTTGGAAAGACTAGAGATATAGGCCTACTTTTTGTTTTTTTAAGATTTATTGTGTAATAACCATCATATATGACAGTTAGCATTATGGCGTAGTCTCTGAAACCGTTAGTTCTTTAAATATACAGAAACATAGTGATTTAGCTTTTACAATACACAAGAATTGTCTTCCTTGTAAAGTGTATGGAAATCAAACTCTTATAAACAGTTCCTAATATAATACTATATCTGATGGTTCTATAATAACAAATAAATAATTCGTTGCTAGAGGTCCTAGAGTTCTTGTGAAATGAACAATGTTTGCTGTACTTTCTCACTCAAGTACCAAACTGCTCTTGAATACACATGTGCAAAGCTTAGAATAAAATTATTTTGTACAAATTGTTTAGGAAATATTTATAGTATATTCCAGAAAGTTTTGAAATATTTCTCATAAAATTTTATTTATCATTTTTTAAAGAATTATTCCAGCCATAAATGTTCTTAGAAATAGTAGCGAAGGGATGGTAACTAAAGAATAAATTTTTAAAACTAAATATTCCAAATGTATTGATTCTTTGAAACAGAGCTATTAGGCTAAATATAGGTAAATAAATTTATTTAAAGTTTTGTGCTATATATAATATATTATTGGTAACGTTGAGTTGCCTGAGGTTTTAGTAACAACATATGTTTCTGTTGTGTTACAGTTCTGTGCTGATGCGGCACCTCGAGTAAAGAGGAGGGAAAAGGGTGGTAAGTTGAAAAAAACCTGGTCGAGTCTTAATATATTACTTAGTTTATTGTATCTGATATTTTAATTTTTCTCTAATTACGAATAATTCATTTGCTTCAAAGGGATGATTTTATGTCGTATGTTTTAAAACTGTTTACTTTATTCTGGGATAACTTGGACGTTTTTTAGGTTTGAGCAGCAGCTACAGAAATGTTGTTTTAATGTTTTGATATATTTAAAAAAATGTGTACATTTTGAAGTGACTACTTCCTGTCACGTGGTACAGACGTATATTTTGCACGGTGGAGGAATTCTGTGAATCGATAAAATTTCTGTGAATGAATTTTTATATTGGTAACTGCGGACACTATTCATATGATGTAATTTGTCTAGTAGCGTGATCTGTTGAGACCGGCAGTAACAAGTTTCAACACGCTGGAGCTTGTCAGTCGACTGCCAGAGCCGCTACAGTGAGGTCGTGTTATCGGGACTGGCACGCATCATGGATTTAGAACAACGCAATAACACAAAGTTTGTTTTAAGCCGCAAAAGAGTGACAGAGAAACTCATGGAATTTTAAAATATGTATGGCGTACATGTGGTAACTCTGAAGACCGTGTACAAATGGTATGACAGATTTAAAAGCGGAAATGAGTCGGTTGAAGACGTGCAGCGTTCTGGAGGTCCATAACCTCAAAAACAGACGACAATCGGCAAAACGTAGAAAGAAAGATTCGAGGACTGTCGGAAGATAGTAACACCTCATACGAATCCGTTTAAAAGCATTTTAAGCGATAATTTTTAAATGAGACGAGTGAGTGCCAAATTTGTTCCTAGACATTTAAGTGATGAACAGAAGGGAAGTCATACATTAATTAGTATGCACTAAGTTCAAGACTCGTTTTAAAGCAGTTCCGGATTTCATTGTCAAAATTGTAACTTGAGATGAAGTTGGGTCTATAGATATGACCCTGAGACCAACATGCAGAGTTCCCTATGGAAAACCAGTGCATCTCCTCACCCTGAAAAGGCCCATTTTCGAAACGACATACGCAGAAAAAGACCAGAAAATGGGTGAATGGCTTTCTTTTTTATCACGACAATGCGCCGTGTCACACCTCACTTCTCATTTGCAAAATTTGGCCGAAGAAAGTGTTCCTGTCTTTCCACATCCCTTATATTCACCCGATTTAGCACCACGCAACTTCTGGCTCTTCCTAAAAATTAAAACTTGTTTAAGGAAAACGTTTTGATACCATTCATGAGATTGAGAGGGCCACGATCGAGCAGCTAAATGCCGTCTTGAAAGAAGTCTTCTGGAAAGGTTTCCAGTCATGGATTTGACGTTGGGATAAGTGCATTGCCAAGGACAGTACTGTGAAGCGGTTATATTGCTCGTATATAGTTTACGGTTATTAGGTGAATTATTGTGGTTTGAACGTGGTGATTGTAACATTGTGCATATTTGTATATATGTATATACATATTAGGTGAATGAACAATTTTATTAAGGTCTACCTCACTAACGTTATAACAATGCACGTAAACCTTTTATAAATTCTAGTTTCTGTTTTAAACGCAAACCCAGACCTGGCGGAAATAATACCGAATGTAGTATGTTAATAAATATGTTTTAACTAAATTACATTATATCTTTAAAAAATTTATCAATTAAATTTAAGCCTAAATAGTGACTTAAAATATCATTATAGCTTTATCAATAATTTGTGATATTTTGATTTATTGTATATATCGGTTGCATATGATGATAATATTCCTGATGATGACTTTATTACCAAAAGTGTTTTTTTTAATAGTATGACGAGTACATATTTAAGTTTTGAAAATGGA
>JBAIZL010000012.1:37500-122500 GCA_036971475.1 Prosapia bicincta | reverse complement strand
CAATGGGCTGGCGACATTAACCTACCACAGGCGCAAATAGAAACACTTACTATGTTACGGATATACTGTAAATACTCGAAAAAGTTTTATTACCTATTAAATATTTAGTAAAAATACAATGGAAATATTGGAAAGAACCCCAATACCATAAAAATAATAAAAAATAACAAAACAAGTTACTTAAGATTAATCCCATATGTACATTTCGAAGACCATGCCATCATCATTAGAGGGTCTTATTACAAAATAATCTAGCAAACAAGAAGTTACAAACTAGAACGATCATTCTAGTTTCTTCTTGTTTGCTAGAATGTAAGTTTGTAATAAGAGCCTCTGAAGATGATGACATGGTCATCGAAATGTACATACGGGTTTAATCTTAAGTAACTTGTTTTATTTGTTATTTTTTATTATATTAATTTTGTGGTATTGGGGTTCTTTCCAATATTTTCATTGTAATATATTGTACCACTGTGCTCTTGATATTGTGTATTTACTATAACTGTTTACGCCTAGCGGAAATAACTGATTGCGGGGTAACTGAACAATTATCCACCGAAGGGAGTACAAAATTAATAAAGTACTAATACCACTGTTAAAAAATAGGGTTTTGGAGGGGGGTGAAAACGTGTTTTTATATTAAAAAAATGGTAAAAATAAGTGACCAAATGAATGCACACACAAAATTTCATAAGAATTGGTCAAGCGGTTCCGGAGAGTGATTACAAACACTATGACATGAGAATTACATATGTAAGATATATACCACTTTTGGTAGTATTAATGTCAAGTTCGGGTTCATTCAAATATTAAAGTAAATATTTTTAAATACGCTACAAAACAACAACACTTTGAACAAAAGGAAATAGAAAAAAAACAAAGTGTCATCAGTTACATTAAACTAAGAAATATATTAAAATTTAACCAGGGTTTGTTTTAGCTTACCACCATGTTTTCCTTTTTGCTCGAGGTGTCGCCGCAACAGAGAACTGTAACAGAACAAAAATATATGTTGGCACCAAAACTTCAGACAACACAAGCTTACCATTAATATACTAAATATAACACAAAACTCAAAATAAATTAATTTAGTTATACTCAACCAATATTTACACTGGCGCGTCCATTTATATTTATATATTTTAAGAAGCAATATTACTTTTAGTACGTTCTAGCACCAGGTGATCTAACAATTATCTTTCAATTAATCAATAAATTTAGTATTTTTAGTTTTAAAAGTTTATTTATTATTTATCGTCCTATCGCTGCGGTTTTAAAAAACATTTATTGATTGAATAGTTTTTTAGACAATAAATTAATTTTTTAACAATAAATTTTGCAAAAAATATACCAAGATAATTCTTTACCAACTGTAAAGTTTACAACTTAATTTACCCTAAAGGTTACACAAAGAAAGTATTGAAGAGGAGTGAAGTATTTGAGTTACAAGATACCCTAAACACTGTTCAGTGCATACAAACTCAATAATTTATAATTGAACCTATTCTTGGAGAAAACCTAGCTTTTTAAATACAAGTAAGATTTTTATATTCAACCAGTTTTGTAATATAAATAAATTAAAAATATACAAAAATGTATACAATTTTTCAGTGCATCATTCTAGCCTATAATGGTTTAAGAATGATACGGTCGAATTTAAGGTATAATAGATTTAATTTGTCCATAGTAATAAAGTAAAATATGTATTAGAAAAAAAAACATTTCTAATCTTCTTGAAACATCATCAATACATATAAAATTAATTTTTAACAAACAAAGATATTTTAATGTAATTGAAACCTAGTGGACGGATTATATATTGACCTAACTATAAGAACATTTTTGTGTTCAACTGAAAGTTAGTGACATTATAAACAGTACTTTTTAAACATTCACAATCTCTCACATTTCTCCACCTAAGTTTTGACAATATGTTAAATCGTATTTTAAAATGACCATCATTATTATTTTATTGAATAAGGACCAGTTTACAATAAAACAGCTGATCGCAATATCTGTAGCTGCTATACGACAACATTAAGCTGTTATGAAAACTTTATAGTCACTATACAAACTGGTAAAAGACAAAGACATTATTTATTAATATAATTTACGGTTAGAATAATCATTCAAGTGTAGGTGGTTGTGCTGCAATGCGTTCAAAATACAATCTGTCTAGAATTACGGCAACTTACTAGAATTAGTAATAAACCTGAGTAGAATTATAATTAAATGTAATGCTTTATAAAAGACACTTTACTTGAGCATTGGTGGATAGCAAATAGAAGGGATATCAGAATGGAGAGGTCGACAGAGTCCTCGTATATTTGTATTCTGTGAACTTTCTGAAGTTATTTGTTTTCGTAGCTATTAGTTTAATCGATCGTATATATTTGCTCTATTTTTTTGAAATATTTATAGAACTAATAGTTTCAATAATTATGAATGCTAACTATTATAGGATATGGTATACTACACAACAAATCTAGGGAGACAAAAAGTAGGCTTTTATCTTTAACATTTTCTAATATTGCTTTTAATAACTTACAGATTTTTAAAAACGTCCAGACTCTTATTCTGAGAACTGAGATAATAAAAACTGAAACCATAGAAACGGTAACATGGATTTTGATATTGTTGTTTTATTTATTTATTTAATAATTTCTTGACATTGGTTCTGTTAATATATATTAGTTTTAAAAATAATTACCCAAAATGAAATATGGTAAGAATGTTTACAGAACTAAGTTAACATCTTAAACCTATAATAATAATTGGTACAAGTGAAATTGGTCAAAAACTACAAACTATTGCCAGTAGAAAATCACAAATACATAAATGTCAATTTTAATTTATATGTTATATGTATTTGTTAAATGTAAACATTCTCTACTTAATATACTTGTCATTAAACTTTACCCAGCAAGTAAATGAAACCGAGTTCTTATAATTCTGTATTTTTTTTATCACACTATCACAAGAACAATAAGTCATTAACTGTCCCTGGCCGGATTGATGAGACTGGTGGACCGGATCTGACCCCCGGTCGTGTTAGAGACCCCTGTTGTACATTATGTACATATTAGTATTGGCAACTGTTAAATTTATTTTCCAGGTTATGAACGTCACACATAAAGTTATTTACATAACAGGAAATATCCAATGATTAAAGCCTACAAACAAACTTGTCATAAAAACAAGATATAGCCAATTAACGACTTCAACTATACAAACTTTGTAGCATAATAATAACAAAGTGTAGTGAAAAATTGAGCAATGTAATGTTTTGACTATTAAAAAATGAAAGTTACCCTGTCCGCCCTATTTTTTCCGGATGACTGGAAATCGAGTGAGTCACACAGCTCTAATAGATGTTTACTGCCCTAATCTTGTTTCTAGATGAAAGGTTTCCATCTAGTATTACAGACCAACCAGATTCGAAAGCACCCTAGAGGTTGAGCAACCGTCGTATCGCCACGCGTACACACACTCACGCACACTGACCTATCTACATGTCGCTGAAGGTTTTTAATGAGACATCCACTATGCTTTGGTTAAAAATTAAGATTTGTTAAACTGGTAAATTTAAATAACTTTTAATAACAGATTTTGGTTCTAAATATTATTCCCTGGAAGTAGAGATGAAACACGACATACATATGCCAGTATTTAATGTAATTGAATAAATCAAGGAAATCGTAATTTATTTACTGTTATCTTTTCTATTATATAAAGAGATAGAAAAGAGAGATAGACCCGAGGAGCACTTTCGGATATTTAATATCCCTAAATATTTATGTATAGTACATACTACATTTATTTATTTATTTGTTATTTTGTTCTCTATTATTTACTATTACAAAAAACGATAGAATCATGTTGTTATTAAAAACTTTTATTTATATAAAAATAGACAAATTAGTCTGTATCAATATAAGGTTTCTTTTTAGAACACACTTAACTCTGCAGGCATTGGGTTATTATATTGGGGGTGACCCAAGTCTAACGCAATCTTTAGGTTTATCAGTACTAAGTGACGTCATCACTTTCTCGTTAGAAGATAATGTTTTGCATTACGTCTTATCTAAGTTATCTTTTTATTCGATCTTTATAATTTAAGATACAACATGTGAAATAGGTGATAAGTCAAATGTCGAAAGCGTCAAGGTAAACAAGAAAATATTCTTAGAATACAGAGTGGTTTGCAATGTAAACATTTTTTGAGAGTTTTTAGGTTTCGCAGTTTTTTATACTTTTGTTTGCTATTTAACCTTTAACTATAGGAAGTTAATTTTAATCATTTAACTAGAAATTCCATCTTATTTTCATCGGTATGAAGAGAAAACAGTGAAGTTATTTTATTGGAATATATAGCTTTATCGTTCGTCATATAGAACCTGTGAACTACATATACTTGAACATAACCGGTTACTTATTGGTCCTTTGATGCCTTAAATGTTGTCAAGAGTACAATGCCACCTTGTGAGTTACATTGCGGCTGACCTGTACGAGAAAAGGCCGCACATAACCGGGATGTTGTCTATATTCTTTACCTCATCTTTTCCAACATTGTGAGGCTTAGTTTCACGATGCCTTCATCAGCTGTTTCAAAACTTTGTTTAGAAATGTCTTCAGTTTTGCATGAAAACTATCATAGCGATTATAATTTTGTTATTACATTTCAAAATTTTATTAAATATACTGTAATAAACCTGTAATATAAAACTTTTATTTTATTACTTATTTACCAATTATTCATTACTCACAGGTTAGTTTTCCTTTCTACAATCACTATCCTTATACAGCGACTGTTGCTGTTTTCACTGTCGGTCAACTTTAACCCTAAGGGTTGGCAGGGAATTACCAAGGTAACTGCTACTGTAATTAAGTATAAAAATATTAAATATATGTTTTAAAACATAAGTACGTTATAAAGTCTGTTTGAAGGTAAAATTATATTGTAACTATACACAAGTTTTAAATTTAAGGCGTTTATTTGAAATATGATTATATTTTTTCTTTAAACTGAATAAAATAAATACATTTTCAAAATATTTATATATTCTACTCTATTTATTTCAAAAAGGGCCAGAAATGTTACGAAACAGCTCAGTCAATACACAAAATAAATATCTCGCAAATAATTATCTTAATTAACTGTCCCACTCTTTCTATCTTTGACCGTCGTTATTGGTATATATATATATATATATATATATATATATATATATATATATGTATATATATATATATATATATATATATATATATATATATATATATATATATATATATATATATATATATAAAATAGAAACCCCTGCTACTGGTTATTTACATTTTATGTAATAAAAACATTCTACATATTTGAATTACTATAACCCAATATTACTATTATACTTGAATAATAATCTAATATGGAGCACAGCAAATATTGTCAAACAAATTTCCTTAAGATAAAACTCGTCAAAATGATGCATAATTTTATCAAATAATAGTTTCTTGATTAATAATTTCAACTTATTCTGAATAATGTTTTGTATGAAGTTTTAAAAATATACAGACTATTACCTTTGCAGGTAAATCCAAACAGTTTCGACATTTCATGCCGTTTGAAAAAAGTTCCCCTTTTTCTCAGAAATGAAGCCAACAATGACAATGATTGATGCAGCGCTGCAAAACAAAATGTTCTTCTCCCCGATAGAAACGTTTACGCCTGTTAAACTTGCAATAAACAACATGACTTTGTCATCATTTCCCACTAGGAGCTGCTCGTTAGCGCACTTTGTGAGGTGAAATAAAACCTTAAAATAGAAACGAATCAATGAAGGTGAATTAGCTTTCAAATGCGGTTAAATATACAGGAACACCTCTTGCATATACATGTTGCCTCTTGTATAATTTGACTTACTATAGCATGATAAAATAAGTTATATACTTCCTTTATTTTTTTTCTGTTCTTACTTTAGAGTTAATTTGATTACTTTGAAGTTTTTATTCTAAAACGATGGCAGTAGAGATGTATATGACTTTGCATTATAAATGTAGGTGTAATTTGTAAAATAAATAAGAGGTTTTCAATTTACTTTTAAAACCCTATCGACCATAAAATTCCACTGTTTCTGTAAAGCTTTTCCATTGCAGAGTGAGTTAAAATGAATAGAAATATTATATTTTTCTTAATTATCCACTCGTGATTTAGGAGGCATTATAGAGTTAATACCCCTATCATACATTTCAAGAAATCTGTCCCTAGGAGAGTAACATGACGTCAATAGGAGCAAATCATTAAACAAAATGAACCGTGTTTTTTAGCTACCAACGCGTTCCAATATTACACTGTTTACGACGTCAGCTATTTGCATGTTGGATCACTTAGTCCTGTTAAAATAATTATAAGAAAACTGAGAGTAAAAAATCCGTAAAATGAAACGATTTTGTTAAAACAACTTTTTTCAATAAAAGCGTTACTCGAAATAGCATTAAACAACATTCATACATGTGCCTAAACAATGAGAAGTCCTTCATCCATATTGTTCTTGAATTGATGACAATATAACTTTAATGATACGATACGATTTTAATGAGGTCACAAGCATTACTCTTGAGTAATGTATAATCTAATGATTATTTTTATGTAATAAGCTACATATTAAGTGAAAGCAATTCTTTATTATATTTCATTATACTTTAAGATTAAAGGAATTCACCGAAATGAGTTTTTCAACCCATAGGTGAAAAATGACAAAAACCAGTTGCAATATTTAATATAATATTTTTTTCATTTTCTTGTCATTACAGCAAATAACCTTGATGAATATTTTTCATTAAGTCATTGTTGATTTTATAACTAAAAATTTGACAAAATAGAAATTATTAAACATCAATTTGGGCAAAGAAAATAAATGCCACCACAATATTGTTTTCCAAAAAATATCAAAACCTAAATTATTAGTTCGAACACCATTGAATGACAACTGAATTCCGCCAGACATGGTCAATTTGGAATATACATACAACCACTGTATTACTGATGCCAATATTTACTCTCCTTGTGAAAATATACCTGATTATTTAATGTATATAATTGATCCTAGATCACTTACTATAAACATATTGCAAAATAAAATTGGTAGTAGCACAGATTTGTTAATGAAACTTTATGTAATTAATCGTTATTAATATGTGATTGTAAACATTTAATATAAGTATCAAAGAGTTTCTTTTAATAATAAATATTTTTTAAATATTTTAAAAGATGAAAAACGTGAACTTTTTTTTTAAATTACACATTGAAATTATAATTATATTTATGATATAAATAATCTCAAAGTTGGATACAAGAAGGATGAGTAACCGAAGGTGGTAGCAATTATCAAAATTTTGTACTACAATTAGTTTCTTTTTTTTTTAAAGTTAAAGACATAATATTTAATGCGGAATCTCCGTGATCTGTAACTTTTAAAACAAAATAAATATCCTCACCTTATAATAAGTGTTATTCCCGTTTAAAACACTTCAGACAGTAAAGACTAATTCTATGTTTATTATATAAACACACATACCGTGAAATACAGAATTGACAAGAAAATGTTTCCTACATTATATGTATGAAATTAGTAGTTATATAATAAATACATACATACACACACACACACACACATATATATATATATATATATATATATATATATATATATATATATTTACGAATCGACTCTGACAGTGTTATAGGAAACGTGCATTTAGAATCGCAGCAGCTGAACAAAATTTTAGTAAATATTTATTGAACTTTCATTCAAAAATTGTTCATCAAATTTTTATTTTGTTCAGTTTAAACGTTAGGTTTTGCCGGTTTTCATGAATCAGAGTAAATATGTGAATTATTAAATCACATAAAACTAATGACCCGTTGGAAAATTGCTTGATGTTGTATGGATTATAACTGATCAAATAACCTCAGTTCACGTCTTAAATGTATCCAATCAGCCTTTATTTCGGAAGGGTATTTTAGCCGAATTGGAAACGTCCTGTCGCGTTCAGCCCATCCGTTGAGCTTGACACTTATAAGTTTCAATTCCAAATACGTAAACAATTGTTGCAAGCTCCAATTTAGGATTTTTTTCATTTTATTTAAAAAGAGGAAAGTTGGATGGATAATTAAATTAGCAAATAGATAGATAGGCAGAGAGAGAAGAGGAATAATGAAGTTGAGGACCTTTAGTAAAGGTCTTTATATATATATATATATATATATATATATATATATATATATATATATATATATATATATATATATATATAAATATCGCAATATGTTTTCTTGTGTATTAATAAAGAACTAAGTCAAAATACAAATACAAGAATTATATCCACTTAACAAGATATATATATATATATATATATATATATATATATATATCATCAATACCACTGACAAAAAATGATCCAATAAGTCAGTAATTAATAGAACGTAATTACTCAAATAAAAAAAGATACTTTTTACATTAACCAAACATTGAGCTAACGTGGAGTGACTAAGCTTATCAGCAGAATGAGTCGGCCGTGACTAACGTTCCCTTATAGCAGATATGTTTATTTTGCAACCAACGGTAGTTTTTTCCTCACATCTCTGTTTATTTTATATAGTCACTGGTGTAAATATTATAATAGGATTACTTTAATAAAAGCTCTTGTATATAAATGTACCTTAAAAAATACTTCACATTTATACGTACTCGACTCACGTTTCGACGTACTCGAAAAATATACTTATACTTGTCGAAACACTTTGTGTTTATTTGTAAAAGGAAAATGTTTTGTATCAGAAATCAGTGATCTGCAGTCTTGACTAACATATCCTCCTATTTTATAATGCAAATGGTTTTTTGTTTAAATTGTATCATTGCATTATGAGGATTGCAAAGCACAAAGAGTCTAGGAGGGTAATTTTGAATGTGGGTTTAAAAACAAAAGAAACTATAATTGTATCATTGCATTAGGAGGATTTCAAAGCACAAAGAGTCTAGGAGGGTAATTTTGAATGTGGGTTTAAAAACAAAAGAAACTATAATTGTATCATTGCATTAGGAGGATGGCAAAGCACAAAGAGTCTACGAGGGTAATTTTGAATGTGGGTTTAAAAACAAAAGACACTATAATTGTATCATTGCATTATGAGGATTGCAAAGCACAAAGAGTCTAGGAGGGTAATTTTGAATGTGGGTTTAAAAACAAAAGACACTATAATTGTATCATTGCATTAGGAGGATTGCAAACCACAAAGAGTCTAGGAGGGTAATTTTGAATGTGGGTTTAAAAACAAAAGAAACTATAATTGTATCATTGCATTAGGAGGATTTCAAAGCACAAAGAGTCTAGGAGGGTAATTTTGAATGTGGGTTTAAAAACAAAAGAAACTATAATTGTATCATTGCATTGGAGGATTGCAAACCACAAAGAGTCTAGGAGGGTAATTTTGAATGTGGGTTTAAAAACAAAAGAAACTATAATTGTATCATTGCATTAGGAGGATTTCAAAGCACAAAGAGTCTACGAGGGTAATTTTGAATGTGGGTTTAAAAACAAAAGAAACTATAATTGTATCATTGCATTAGGAGGATGGCAAAGCACAAAGAGTCTAGGAGGGTAATTTTGAATGTGGGTTTAAAAACAAAAGAAACTATAATTGTATCATTGCATTAGGAGGATGGCAAAGCACAAAGAGTCTAGGAGGGTAATTTTGAATGTGGGTTTAAAAACAAAAGAAACTATAATTGTATCATTGCATTAGGAGGATGGCAAAGCACAAAGAGTCTAGGAGGGTAATTTTGAATGTGGGTTTAAAAACAAAAGACACTATAATTGTATCATTGCATTAGGAGGATTGCAAAGCACAAAGAGTCTACGAGGGTAATTTTGAATGTGGGTTTAAAAACAAAAGACACTATAATTGTATCATTGCATTAGGAGGATGGCAAAGCACAAAGAGTCTAGGAGGGTAATTTTGAATGTGGGTTTAAAAACAAAAGACACTATAATTGTATCATTGCATTAGGAGGATTGCAAAGCACAAAGAGTCTAGGAGGGTAATTTTGAATGTGGGTTTAAAAACAAAAGACACTATAATTGTATCATTGCATTAGGAGGATGGCAAAGCACAAAGAGTCTAGGAGGGTAATTTTGAATGTGGGTTTAAAAACAAAAGACACTATAATTGTATCATTGCATTAGGAGGATGGCAAAGCACAAAGAGTCTAGGAGGGTAATTTTGAATGTGGGTTTAAAAACAAAAGACACTATAATTGTATCATTGCATTAGGAGGATGGCAAAGCACAAAGAGTCTAGGAGGGTAATTTTGAATGTGGGTTTAAAAACAAAAGACACTATAATTGTATCATTGCATTAGGAGGATGGCAAAGCACAAAGAGTCTAGGAGGGTAATTTTGAATGTGGGTTTAAAAACAAAAGACACTATAATTGTATCATTGCATTAGGAGGATGGCAAAGCACAAAGAGTCTAGGAGGGTAATTTTGAATGTGGGTTTAAAAACAAAAGACACTATAATTGTATCATTGCATTAGGAGGATTGCAAAGCACAAAGAGTCTACGAGGGTAATTTTGAATGTGGGTTTAAAAACAAAAGACACTATAATTGTATCATTGCATTAGGAGGATGGCAAAGCACAAAGAGTCTAGGAGGGTAATTTTGAATGTGGGTTTAAAAACAAAAGACACTATAATTGTATCATTGCATTAGGAGGATTGCAAAGCACAAAGAGTCTAGGAGGGTAATTTTGAATGTGGGTTTAAAAACAAAAGACACTATAATTGTATCATTGCATTAGGAGGATGGCAAAGCACAAAGAGTCTAGGAGGGTAATTTTGAATGTGGGTTTAAAAACAAAAGACACTATAATTGTATCATTGCATTAGGAGGATTGCAAAGCACAAAGAGTCTACGAGGGTAATTTTGAATGTGGGTTTAAAAACAAAAGACACTATAATTGTATCATTGCATTAGGAGGATGGCAAAGCACAAAGAGTCTAGGAGGGTAATTTTGAATGTGGGTTTAAAAACAAAAGACACTATAATTGTATCATTGCATTAGGAGGATGGCAAAGCACAAAGAGTCTAGGAGGGTAATTTTGAATGTGGGTTTAAAAACAAAAGACACTATAATTGTATCATTGCATTAGGAGGATGGCAAAGCACAAAGAGTCTAGGAGGGTAATTTTGAATGTGGGTTTAAAAACAAAAGACACTATAATTGTATCATTGCATTAGGAGGATTGCAAAGCACAAAGAGTCTACGAGGGTAATTTTGAATGTGGGTTTAAAAACAAAAGACACTATAATTGTATCATTGCATTAGGAGGATGGCAAAGCACAAAGAGTCTAGGAGGGTAATTTTGAATGTGGGTTTAAAAACAAAAGACACTATAATTGTATCATTGCATTAGGAGGATGGCAAAGCACAAAGAGTCTAGGAGGGTAATTTTGAATGTGGGTTTAAAAACAAAAGACACTATAATTGTATCATTGCATTAGGAGGATTGCAAAGCACAAAGAGTCTACGAGGGTAATTTTGAATGTGGGTTTAAAAACAAAAGACACTATAATTGTATCATTGCATTAGGAGGATTGCAAAGCACAAAGAGTCTAGGAGGGTAATTTTGAATGTGGGTTTAAAAACAAAAGACACTATAATTGTATCATTGCATTAGGAGGATTGCAAAGCACAAAGAGTCTAGGAGGGTAATTTTGAATGTGGGTTTAAAAACAAAAGAAACTATAATTGTATCATTGCATTAGGAGGATTGCAAACCACAAAGAGTCTAGGAGGGTAATTTTGAATGTGGGTTTAAAAACAAAAGACACTATAATTGTATCATTGCATTAGGAGGATGGCAAAGCACAAAGAGTCTAGGAGGGTAATTTTGAATGTGGGTTTAAAAACAAAAGACACTATAATTGTATCATTGCATTAGGAGGATGGCAAAGCACAAAGAGTCTAGGAGGGTAATTTTGAATGTGGGTTTAAAAACAAAAGACACTATAATTGTATCATTGCATTAGGAGGATTGCAAAGCACAAAGAGTCTACGAGGGTAATTTTGAATGTGGGTTTAAAAACAAAAGACACTATAATTGTATCATTGCATTAGGAGGATTGCAAAGCACAAAGAGTCTACGAGGGTAATTTTGAATGTGGGTTTAAAAACAAAAGACACTATAATTGTATCATTGCATTAGGAGGATGGCAAAGCACAAAGAGTCTAGGAGGGTAATTTTGAATGTGGGTTTAAAAACAAAAGACACTATAATTGTATCATTGCATTAGGAGGATGGCAAAGCACAAAGAGTCTAGGAGGGTAATTTTGAATGTGGGTTTAAAAACAAAAGACACTATAATTGTATCATTGCATTAGGAGGATGGCAAAGCACAAAGAGTCTAGGAGGGTAATTTTGAATGTGGGTTTAAAAACAAAAGACACTATAATTGTATCATTGCATTAGGAGGATGGCAAAGCACAAAGAGTCTAGGAGGGTAATTTTGAATGTGGGTTTAAAAACAAAAGACACTATAATTGTATCATTGCATTAGGAGGATGGCAAAGCACAAAGAGTCTACGAGGGTAATTTTGAATGTGGGTTTAAAAACAAAAGACACTATAATTGTATCATTGCATTAGGAGGATGGCAAAGCACAAAGAGTCTAGGAGGGTAATTTTGAATGTGGGTTTAAAAACAAAAGACACTATAATTGTATCATTGCATTAGGAGGATGGCAAAGCACAAAGAGTCTAGGAGGGTAATTTTGAATGTGGGTTTAAAAACAAAAGACACTATAATTGTATCATTGCATTAGGAGGATTGCAAAGCACAAAGAGTCTACGAGGGTAATTTTGAATGTGGGTTTAAAAACAAAAGACACTATAATTGTATCATTGCATTAGGAGGATTGCAAAGCACAAAGAGTCTACGAGGGTAATTTTGAATGTGGGTTTAAAAACAAAAGACACTATAATTGTATCATTGCATTAGGAGGATGGCAAAGCACAAAGAGTCTAGGAGGGTAATTTTGAATGTGGGTTTAAAAACAAAAGACACTATAATTGTATCATTGCATTAGGAGGATGGCAAAGCACAAAGAGTCTAGGAGGGTAATTTTGAATGTGGGTTTAAAAACAAAAGACACTATAATTGTATCATTGCATTAGGAGGATTGCAAAGCACAAAGAGTCTACGAGGGTAATTTTGAATGTGGGTTTAAAAACAAAAGACACTATAATTGTATCATTGCATTAGGAGGATTGCAAAGCACAAAGAGTCTACGAGGGTAATTTTGAATGTGGGTTTAAAAACAAAAGACACTATAATTGTATCATTGCATTAGGAGGATTGCAAAGCACAAAGAGTCTAGGAGGGTAATTTTGAATGTGGGTTTAAAAACAAAAGACACTATAATTGTATCATTGCATTAGGAGGATTGCAAAGCACAAAGAGTCTACGAGGGTAATTTTGAATGTGGGTTTAAAAACAAAAGACACTATAATTGTATCATTGCATTAGGAGGATTGCAAAGCACAAAGAGTCTACGAGGGTAATTTTGAATGTGGGTTTAAAAACAAAAGACACTATAATTGTATCATTGCATTAGGAGGATTGCAAAGCACAAAGAGTCTAGGAGGGTAATTTTGAATGTGGGTTTAAAAACAAAAGACACTATAATTGTATCATTGCATTAGGAGGATTGCAAAGCACAAAGAGTCTACGAGGGTAATTTTGAATGTGGGTTTAAAAACAAAAGACACTATAATTGTATCATTGCATTAGGAGGATTGCAAAGCACAAAGAGTCTACGAGGGTAATTTTGAATGTGGGTTTAAAAACAAAAGACACTATAATTGTATCATTGCATTAGGAGGATGGCAAAGCACAAAGAGTCTAGGAGGGTAATTTTGAATGTGGGTTTAAAAACAAAAGACACTATAATTGTATCATTGCATTAGGAGGATGGCAAAGCACAAAGAGTCTAGGAGGGTAATTTTGAATGTGGGTTTAAAAACAAAAGACACTATAATTGTATCATTGCATTAGGAGGATTGCAAAGCACAAAGAGTCTACGAGGGTAATTTTGAATGTGGGTTTAAAAACAAAAGACACTATAATTGTATCATTGCATTAGGAGGATGGCAAAGCACAAAGAGTCTAGGAGGGTAATTTTGAATGTGGGTTTAAAAACAAAAGACACTATAATTGTATCATTGCATTAGGAGGATTGCAAAGCACAAAGAGTCTACGAGGGTAATTTTGAATGTGGGTTTAAAAACAAAAGACACTATAATTGTATCATTGCATTAGGAGGATGGCAAAGCACAAAGAGTCTAGGAGGGTAATTTTGAATGTGGGTTTAAAAACAAAAGACACTATAATTGTATCATTGCATTAGGAGGATGGCAAAGCACAAAGAGTCTAGGAGGGTAATTTTGAATGTGGGTTTAAAAACAAAAGACACTATAATTGTATCATTGCATTAGGAGGATGGCAAAGCACAAAGAGTCTAGGAGGGTAATTTTGAATGTGGGTTTAAAAACAAAAGACACTATAATTGTATCATTGCATTAGGAGGATGGCAAAGCACAAAGAGTCTAGGAGGGTAATTTTGAATGTGGGTTTAAAAACAAAAGACACTATAATTGTATCATTGCATTAGGAGGATGGCAAAGCACAAAGAGTCTAGGAGGGTAATTTTGAATGTGGGTTTAAAAACAAAAGACACTATAATTGTATCATTGCATTAGGAGGATGGCAAAGCACAAAGAGTCTAGGAGGGTAATTTTGAATGTGGGTTTAAAAACAAAAGACACTATAATTGTATCATTGCATTAGGAGGATGGCAAAGCACAAAGAGTCTAGGAGGGTAATTTTGAATGTGGGTTTAAAAACAAAAGACACTATAATTGTATCATTGCATTAGGAGGATTGCAAAGCACAAAGAGTCTAGGAGGGTAATTTTGAATGTGGGTTTAAAAACAAAAGACACTATAATTGTATCATTGCATTAGGAGGATTGCAAAGCACAAAGAGTCTAGGAGGGTAATTTTGAATGTGGGTTTAAAAACAAAAGACACTATAATTGTATCATTGCATTAGGAGGATTGCAAAGCACAAAGAGTCTACGAGGGTAATTTTGAATGTGGGTTTAAAAACAAAAGACACTATAATTGTATCATTGCATTAGGAGGATGGCAAAGCACAAAGAGTCTAGGAGGGTAATTTTGAATGTGGGTTTAAAAACAAAAGACACTATAATTGTATCATTGCATTAGGAGGATGGCAAAGCACAAAGAGTCTAGGAGGGTAATTTTGAATGTGGGTTTAAAAACAAAAGACACTATAATTGTATCATTGCATTAGGAGGATTGCAAAGCACAAAGAGTCTACGAGGGTAATTTTGAATGTGGGTTTAAAAACAAAAGACACTATAATTGTATCATTGCATTAGGAGGATGGCAAAGCACAAAGAGTCTAGGAGGGTAATTTTGAATGTGGGTTTAAAAACAAAAGACACTATAATTGTATCATTGCATTAGGAGGATTGCAAAGCACAAAGAGTCTACGAGGGTAATTTTGAATGTGGGTTTAAAAACAAAAGACACTATAATTGTATCATTGCATTAGGAGGATGGCAAAGCACAAAGAGTCTAGGAGGGTAATTTTGAATGTGGGTTTAAAAACAAAAGACACTATAATTGTATCATTGCATTAGGAGGATGGCAAAGCACAAAGAGTCTAGGAGGGTAATTTTGAATGTGGGTTTAAAAACAAAAGACACTATAATTGTATCATTGCATTAGGAGGATGGCAAAGCACAAAGAGTCTAGGAGGGTAATTTTGAATGTGGGTTTAAAAACAAAAGAAACTATAATTGTATCATTGCATTAGGAGGATGGCAAAGCACAAAGAGTCTAGGAGGGTAATTTTGAATGTGGGTTTAAAAACAAAAGACACTATAATTGTATCATTGCATTAGGAGGATGGCAAAGCACAAAGAGTCTAGGAGGGTAATTTTGAATGTGGGTTTAAAAACAAAAGAAACTATAATTGTATCATTGCATTAGGAGGATGGCAAAGCACAAAGAGTCTAGGAGGGTAATTTTGAATGTGGGTTTAAAAACAAAAGACACTATAATTGTATCATTGCATTAGGAGGATTGCAAAGCACAAAGAGTCTACGAGGGTAATTTTGAATGTGGGTTTAAAAACAAAAGACACTATAATTGTATCATTGCATTAGGAGGATGGCAAAGCACAAAGAGTCTAGGAGGGTAATTTTGAATGTGGGTTTAAAAACAAAAGACACTATAATTGTATCATTGCATTAGGAGGATGGCAAAGCACAAAGAGTCTAGGAGGGTAATTTTGAATGTGGGTTTAAAAACAAAAGAAACTATAATTGTATCATTGCATTAGGAGGATGGCAAAGCACAAAGAGTCTAGGAGGGTAATTTTGAATGTGGGTTTAAAAACAAAAGACACTATAATTGTATCATTGCATTAGGAGGATTGCAAAGCACAAAGAGTCTACGAGGGTAATTTTGAATGTGGGTTTAAAAACAAAAGACACTATAATTGTATCATTGCATTAGGAGGATGGCAAAGCACAAAGAGTCTAGGAGGGTAATTTTGAATGTGGGTTTAAAAACAAAAGACACTATAATTGTATCATTGCATTAGGAGGATTGCAAAGCACAAAGAGTCTACGAGGGTAATTTTGAATGTGGGTTTAAAAACAAAAGACACTATAATTGTATCATTGCATTAGGAGGATGGCAAAGCACAAAGAGTCTAGGAGGGTAATTTTGAATGTGGGTTTAAAAACAAAAGACACTATAATTGTATCATTGCATTAGGAGGATTGCAAAGCACAAAGAGTCTACGAGGGTAATTTTGAATGTGGGTTTAAAAACAAAAGACACTATAATTGTATCATTGCATTAGGAGGATGGCAAAGCACAAAGAGTCTAGGAGGGTAATTTTGAATGTGGGTTTAAAAACAAAAGAAACTATAATTGTATCATTGCATTAGGAGGATGGCAAAGCACAAAGAGTCTAGGAGGGTAATTTTGAATGTGGGTTTAAAAACAAAAGAAACTATAATTGTATCATTGCATTAGGAGGATGGCAAAGCACAAAGAGTCTAGGAGGGTAATTTTGAATGTGGGTTTAAAAACAAAAGACACTATAATTGTATCATTGCATTAGGAGGATTGCAAAGCACAAAGAGTCTACGAGGGTAATTTTGAATGTGGGTTTAAAAACAAAAGACACTATAATTGTATCATTGCATTAGGAGGATGGCAAAGCACAAAGAGTCTAGGAGGGTAATTTTGAATGTGGGTTTAAAAACAAAAGAAACTATAATTGTATCATTGCATTAGGAGGATGGCAAAGCACAAAGAGTCTAGGAGGGTAATTTTGAATGTGGGTTTAAAAACAAAAGACACTATAATTGTATCATTGCATTAGGAGGATTGCAAAGCACAAAGAGTCTACGAGGGTAATTTTGAATGTGGGTTTAAAAACAAAAGACACTATAATTGTATCATTGCATTAGGAGGATGGCAAAGCACAAAGAGTCTAGGAGGGTAATTTTGAATGTGGGTTTAAAAACAAAAGAAACTATAATTGTATCATTGCATTAGGAGGATTGCAAAGCACAAAGAGTCTACGAGGGTAATTTTGAATGTGGGTTTAAAAACAAAAGAAACTATAATTGTATCATTGCATTAGGAGGATGGCAAAGCACAAAGAGTCTAGGAGGGTAATTTTGAATGTGGGTTTAAAAACAAAAGACACTATAATTGTATCATTGCATTAGGAGGATGGCAAAGCACAAAGAGTCTAGGAGGGTAATTTTGAATGTGGGTTTAAAAACAAAAGAAACTATAATTGTATCATTGCATTAGGAGGATGGCAAAGCACAAAGAGTCTAGGAGGGTAATTTTGAATGTGGGTTTAAAAACAAAAGACACTATAATTGTATCATTGCATTAGGAGGATTGCAAAGCACAAAGAGTCTAGGAGGGTAATTTTGAATGTGGGTTTAAAAACAAAAGAAACTATAATTGTATCATTGCATTAGGAGGATGGCAAAGCACAAAGAGTCTAGGAGGGTAATTTTGAATGTGGGTTTAAAAACAAAAGACACTATAATTGTATCATTGCATTAGGAGGATTGCAAAGCACAAAGAGTCTACGAGGGTAATTTTGAATGTGGGTTTAAAAACAAAAGACACTATAATTGAATGCTATTAAATCCTGACACTAACAGCTACATTAGTGCTAATTAATTTTAAAAATTTGTATAATAAAGGTTAAGGTCAAGTTTTAAAACATTTGCGATAAGTACAATCTAACTTTTTTTTATTAAGTTCGGTAAACACTCTTCAAGGCCAACCTAATCAAGAGATGTAAATTTTGAAGATTATTTAAATATTTTAGGCAGTAAAACTCTGAACAAATTGTAATCCAATGCACTTCGTTAACCAATTCTGTTAAATTACAACAGTGAAAATATCTGGCGCATTAATTTTGTCTTTGTTGTAATGTTTAAACAGAATCATAAACGAAAATTTTTTTCATTTCCTTTTAGAACCACATTTTTCAAGAGACGTTTGAACCACACAAAAATTGATTGTAAACCCTTTTCTTAAACCTCCAGTTATATTCTTATTTATACATTGTTGTTCTCTGTAAAATTGTAGACTACTCCAGGTAATTACAAACTTAGGTAATTGCATTCCCCTTTGTTCTTGCAGCTCAATGGCTGGAAATCCAGTCAAAGCTGGAAAGAAACTTTCTAGGTTAAACGTGCCAAATCTTCTAACTTTATAAATAAGTTGAGAAATTAGTAATTTTATCTTCAACTTAGTTTGTTAAACATATTGTTTTGTTTAATATACGTTTATTGAAAGCACTGAAGTTCTTCTATTGGTATAATGATTTAAAATTTGTCACGTCCTTTAAAGTATCTAATCACATAGGCAAATATTATATTAACAATAGTTAACAGAGTATTTCTACACACGGGTACAAGGAGTTGCATGAAGAACGATCAATCTGTTGTACTACAACACAATTATTTGCGTGTATTGTTTTATTAGGTGAAACGTGATAGACTTGAAGATTCGTCGAGACGCAGCTGGGTAAAAGAAACCTTCCAGAAGTACTATACATAACCAGAGCTCTCACTTTGAACCAGAATATATAATCTCACTTAGAATGAACCTATAATACACATGTTTACTAATATTAAACAATTATTTTAAAACATGTGTCTGTTGATGTAAATAGAACCGATGAACAATTGCAGTGTCTTGCTATACATCTTCTAGCCAATGGCAATTATTGGATACTGTTGATCACCTCCAATTTTATTTAACTTTACTTTAATAAACTTTGTAAACAATTACAAGGTTGTTTTTATTGTTTGCAAATTAAAGAGCGTAACTTCATAGAGTCAAAATTGTTTGTCCTAACAATATATATATATATATATATATATATATATATATATATATATATATATGAAGTTAATATATCACTGAATACTTTTTCTTGATTCGACAATGGTCAAATGACCAAAAGGCTTCTCATCACTCATGGTAAAACCATTGCACTTAATGGTGGATAAAATTACTTACAATAGTGATATATTAACTTCATATATATATATATATATATATATATATATATGAAAACAACGGATAACGTAAAATACCAAGAATTTATATATATATATATATATATATATATATATATATATATATATATATATACTGACTGAGAATAGAAATATTTATGTTGGATAATATAATTTGGTCCGAATCAGTATAATTTGCTTCGGAACTCACTAATAGTGAAAGCAACGAGTTGACCTGCTCAACATAGATTACGGTTATTTATCGATTAAATGTGTGTTGAGCCTGGTAATTAAATGATTAACTGTAATAGGTGTTTTAAACAATGATAATAGCCTCACTATCTATCTCCTACGTTATATATTTTCCTTGTATTCAGTTTTTATATAGAATGATTAAAATAAAGAAAGAATGGATAAAAACGAAGACCGTCACAGTTCCATCTAGAAATTTAAGGTAATATTTCGAGACTCTCGTTCATAGACTTTATTAAGAATTTGTTTAAAAAATATTGAGAAATAAAAGACAGGATACAAGTTTATATTTTATTCTATTTTATACAAAATACAAATTAGATTAGATTAATTTCCCACGAATGAATTTAGTTCTTTCTAGAAAAAAGGTTTATCACAAGAATATAAATTAAGATTGGAAATATTATAGTTTACAATTTAAAAAATAATTATCATAATAAAGCTATAACTATATACAGGTGTTAAAGAACAACATACGTTGGAACTAAAATATGAAAAAAACCCTTTACTTGCTAGAACGATCATGTTTATTTATCGGGAAGTATAAAAGGTAAGCTGGTACGGCTATTTTAATATAAAAGTAAAATAAATAGATGCGGACATTATTTATACAGACAATTTGCTAGTTTTATATTGCCATATAAACGGGAAGAAGGTTGTACAGAGTCTCTCAGGTTTGTTATTTAAAGCATTCGAGAGAATAATAATTCCTAACCTAGCTCTAATACTATTCCTTATGCTATATATTTATTCTATACAATCTTTATTAAACAATGTCTGAATGCATTCTCTCTGCCTCATTTTAGTTTTTCAATCTTTAAAATCTTCCCTCTATGAATTGTTTTCACATTAAATTGTGTTCAATGAATGTGTTAATAATTATGCTAATTATGTTTCACATGATTTTTTTTATATTAGATTTACTTATAGATATCTCAATATAACCTACCTAAATGTTTAAATCTACTTTATAGATTTGTCAAGTTATCAATAATTTAATAATATTTCGGCACTATGCAATTAAAAATAAAATAACTAATAATTAAATATTGTGTTTTTGGCCTTAATAGGTAGAGAAGTTTTCAATTTAAATGTGACAAAATGAGTAACTTGAGAGAAGAGCCTAATATCTACACTGAAACCAAATATTTAGCCAAATGGAAGTAAATACACAGAACTGAAGCTGGCTGTAGAGAGCTCCAAATTACATACATTTAATAAGATCTGGAAATTATCTCATAAATAAGTATTAATGTTAACAATTAACAGTTCACACTGTATTAGAATTAACTGCATTCAGCTAAACCATACTATGAAGTAGCCTAGTACAACTATATATATAAGAAATTGTTGTAACATACAGAGCGTAACACACACAACCTAAGAGTAATAAAAAAATCTTTTGGCACGGAATCAATAGTTATAAATCAATTTACTTAAAAATGCTCTCTTTCGGAGGAAATATGGGACAAAATTATTGCATCATTTTACACTTATGTCCAATTAAATATTTTTTATAAGCCAAGAAAATGGGTAAAAATTGAACTAGTTCTAGATTTTCTTCATCTAAGCTCTAATTACAAGAAAACTAATATTTGCAGTATAATAATTAGGCAGCTAATAGTCGTATACGTCACAAATATTGGTTCACTGTCTTTTAGGTAAACCTAAGTATAATGATTTCATATTAAAACACAACACAATTGTGGAGTTTTTAAACAACTGCACACGCGAGAGTGTTTGTGCGTGTGTCTATGTTTGTAAAGTCTGCCTTTTAGTTGAATAGAAATTCTTTGTTTTGATCCACATTTTGTGAGGGAAATGAACCGTTAAACCTTCAACTGGGACTAATTTCCACGTTCAGATATTGTAGCTTTCAATATGTAAGAGACGGGAAACTCATTCTGGATACGCAAAGGCAACTCGTCGAGCAAGCTTACATTTCTATGTCGCATTTTTAGAGTCGTGTTTCCTTGCATTGAAATATAAACATTTTACTTATAAACTGAGCAAGAATTACGCTTTTGTCTTCCTTTTTAAATTTATACTATAAAACAATTTATAATATAACGTCGCGATTTTATTGTGGTTGGTTTTCCAGTTCTTCATTTCTAAAATACAATAAACATGTCGGAGAAAACCCCAAATTATAAACATAATAACAACAAATAATACTACAAGTTACCTAAGATTAAACCCTTATGTACTGTTAAACCCTTGTCTACCGTTAAACCCTTATGTACTGTTAAACCCTTATGTACCGTTAAACCCTTATGCCATTACCATCATCAGGGTCTTATAACAAAATTACTATCTAGAATACAATAACTAGATGGACATTTATTGTAATTAGTCAGTCTAGTTTGTAATTTATTGTATTCTAGATTGTAATAAGACCTTCTGATGATGATTAAATAGCTATCAAAAGTGTGTTTTCTTTGGTAAATATTCGATATTTCTGATTATGTTTGTGGTATTTCTGAAGGTTTATAAACCTGTAAATTATTTTCTAGGTACAATTTTATTATTTAAACTACTGTTAGGTGTGTGAGTACTATACAGAGCTCTGTAAACTATGGTATACATTATTTTCTTAAGATTTATTCTTTTCTTTTGAACCACGTATAAATAAATACTAAATGCTAATCACTAATCAATGGATTATAGCATATATTCAAACATGTGTTGCTGAGGAGAAACCTTTTGTTCACAAATTAGTGTAATGCTCAACGCCTTCGAAATAAAAGTAATATCCATCAATTACTGCTCATGAGGCTGACAGGACGTGTGTATGACAAGGCCCCAACCAATGTGCCTTTGCTGACGTGAATGCAGTAGTGGTCATCCCAGGTCTCACAATGTGAAGTCGCCATTTAATCTAGATAATGTAGACAACCTAGTTTAATAATGGTAACCTGAGCTATCTAATGGTATTATTAGGAATGTATATATAAAGTAAGGCACATTAAATGCCAGGTATATATTACAATAAAGGTATTGTACTATTTCAGTTTTATGTTGGCAATATACTGTCATGCATTACAATCTACTATGAAAATGAATATGACATCTCTATCTGTTTCTATCTATTGTAATTAGAAATGGATACGAATAAAGCATTGAAAGAATTGTATTACCTAATTATAACCTTTTTGGGTAACATTTGTGTTTTTGAGTCGTGAATAAAAACTTTCTGTATTTATAAAACTTGTCGTCAGAAGATATTGGTAGTACAGCCAGAGACTTTAAATGTAAGGGAATCCATTTATAAAAGTTTAATTAGTGAGGTTTAATAATATTGTTTTTTTGGATAAGTAGAAAGAATAAAACAATCGATAAATATATCATTAATCTAAGCCTATGCAAATAATTATACACCTATGAATATAAATATAATAATAATAATAAGTACAAATAATAATATACCTAGGTTAATAATAAAATATGTTTGCAAAACGTTTACCCTTTCTGAATTACTAAAAATGTATTTAAAACCCCTAACAAATGAGTAACCTACTTAGACCCAAACGTAAGGTGACAGCAGCTAAAGCATGAGCGTGACACGTTACCGTGATTACAGGCGAACACAACTAACCCTATTCTAAGACTTTAGTAATATAAACTTACTTTACTTTACTTTACTTTATCCAATGCCCGCCCTTGGCTGTTGAACCATTCGGCGTCCGGCCTCCCAGTAACGACCGGTTCTGGACAGCTGGTCGTCCAGTTCAGGACAGGTTGAAATGTGGTCCCCATTCATGACACCATTGAGACAGAGCGGACACGTATCGGACTCCGCTAGGCCAAAACAATAGAGGTGGGCCTGGAGATAGTCGTGTCCTGTCAGAAGTCGAAAGTCAGCCACGGCAGTTGCTCTATCGCTTGTGGGCACCAAAGGACCGCGACTGCTAAGTGATGCCCACTGTTTCCCCCTGCCGGCTTCCTCATGATCTTTTTTAATGGAGCGTTTAAGGATTGCATCAATAAGGTGTTTGGCAGAGGTGAGGATTATAAACAGTATTTATAAATATTAAGAAATGTTGAGCTCCAATAAGAGCGCTACATACAATTAATTTCAATTATTAAACACAATAAAATAACAATATATATATTGAAGAGTACAGAAAATAAAATTTATTAAAATATTGATCATTTAAATAAACATTTTAAAAATAAATGAAAATTAAAATTTAAACGCTATCATCCCATCTGATCTACACAATTATCTAATGAATGACATATTATGCATAAATTATTCATATTAAGAGGGATTATGTAGTTTTATTTCCATTAAATGTGAATGGTTGCGTGGGTAAGATATCTCTGACACATTTATACAAGTTAAATGTACTTCTACACCGCATCCTCTCCTACTGCTTGTGTCTCCTTCATTGCTCGTCTACTTAGTGTATTCCTTATAGGAGAACATAACTTGTCTTCCTATCCTTCATCTCTCTTCCATCAGACGCATCATTTCTTCGTTGCCGAGATTCAATGTGTTCACATGGCACATACATAATCCCAAATTTCAAGTCCTCTTAATTCGATCACAAACCAAACTATCACTGCATTTAATGAAACAGTAAATACAAAACGTAAAAGAATTCAGATTTTAAGTAGAAACAATAAAGTGTCTGAGGTGAATATTCTCTTTGAGTTATAGAACAATAATCAAACCTTTCTTCAACATCATCCGTGTTTCCTTCATAACGTGTATACTATGTGATTGATAAAGTCTTTACTTACATAGAAACGTCTTACTAAATAATAATAGCATGTATATATGTATGTTGTTACGTTTTTAAAGGTCGCTGCCATCTCACAGATCTGAAATCAGTGATTTGACTTGCATTTATTCTGATTATTTGCTTTTAAACAACCGACTATATTTCACTTTTAAAAATACTCTTCCGTTCCTGAAACTCTTATTGTCAACTGTAAATAAATTCTCTTTGAATAACAGTAAACGTATAAATAAAACATTGCTTAAGGTGTCTGGATCTTGTTGCTTTGAAGATGAGACTGATAGATTTAAATGCAATGATGCTGCTTTTAACAAGATAAACTGTAAAATGTACACAAGTTTTTACTTTGTCACAACAATGGAAAGCTTAAATTTGGATTTAATTTAATAATTATTCACATATATTGGTAATATTATGCGAATGCTCAGACTGTTATTTTTTTGTGTTTAATAAATTAAAAATTCCATATTAAAGAAAAATGAAAACAAAATTGTCTTTTAAAAACATGAATTTTTAGCGCTACAACATTAATTAAACAGTTATATATTACAAAACGACCTACATGAGGTTTTTGAGTTTTTAAATTTACAAGTTTTAAGTCATTTTTATCAAGTTGTTTATTGAGTGGTGCTCAGTAAAAGTGTTTGTGAAGTATGAAAGCCGGAAGTTTACTCGGGAGTAAAACCAACGTCAACTGAAGTAGTTGATGATGTTGACGGTTGTCATATTTTATGTAATTATTTTATTAATAGGTGTGGCAAATAGTAGTTTGTAAAGTGATCCGTAGCTTTTCCTTCGTCCTAACATAGAGAGGATGTCTCACCAAAGATGTAATAACCCTTTACAACGTTATAAGTACACAGTAATATTTGAATGCTTTCTAATCTCCACAAACCTTATCAGTAATATTTGAATGCTTTCTAATCTCCACAAACCTTATCAGTCATATTTGAATGCTTTCTAATCTCCACAAACCTTATCAGTAATATTTGAATGCTTTCTAATCTCCACAAACCTTATCAGTAATATTTGAATGCTTTCTAATCTCCACAAACCTTATCAGTAATATTTGAATGCTTTATAATCTCCACAAACCTTATCAGTAATATTTGAATGCTTTCTAATCTCCACAAACCTTATCAGTAATATTTGAATGCTTTCTAATCTCCACAAACCTTATCAGTAATATTTGAATGCTTTCTAATCTCCACAAACCTTATCAGTAATATTTGAATGCTTTATAATCTCCACAAACCTTATCAGTAATATTTGAATGCTTTCTAATCTCCACAAACCTTATCAGTAATATTTGAATGCTTTCTAATTTCCACAAACCTTATCAGTAATATTTGAATGCTTTCTAATCTCCACAAACCTTATCAGTAATATTTGAATGCTTTCTAATCTCCACAAACCTTATCAGTAATATTTGAATGCTTTCTAATCTCCACAAACCTTATCAGTAATATTTGAATGCTTTCTAATCTCCACAAACCTTATCTTCGCGATCATACGAAATAACGTAATAAAATTGGCGCATAAAACACTCATTGCCGACATGTTGCCAACTTTAAGTCAAGTAATGTTAAAATATGAAGAGTGATTAGGAAATTGGTGTGAGCTTTATGTAGTACTTGAGAAACTGTTGAACAATCTTTGTTGTTTATTGTAAATTTGAATGGCATTTGAAAAAGTCATAAACCCTTTATAGTAGAGAATTAAATATGAGGAAAAATTATTTAATACTATTATAGGAACGCATTTTTAAATATTATGTTATAATATATCTTTTTTAAACATTTTGTTTGTGATATGTTTTTAAATGGCCCTTATAAGTAGGCTAATAACTGTTTGAAAACAGAGCCTATTTAATGATTTATGCCTAACCTTAATGTACAGTATATAAAGTTAAGCTACCGTCAGGTAACATAAATCTCGATTTAAAAGGAGTTTTTGTGCAGGTTAATCTGTAACATATTAATTATAATTAAATAATAAGAGATAAATTCAATAATTTGGTAAACATAATTCGGAATTAAATATAGAAATTAATGTGCATAATTAATTATTATGACAAACAAATATTAAAAATAAAAATAATAATATCCATACCAATAACAACCGTATAAATATTAGCCTTAGGACCAGCAAATACATAATATAAAACTGTATTACATAAATAAATTAATATATTTTATTAGATGAACAAATCACACATGCTATAACTAAGATATTCCAGAAGGAAATTGGATAAAAATATTTAAATAATAAAACAAGAACCAACTATCGTCATGGACATTGTAACTTGAAGCGTGAGATGACAACGGAAAAACGTAGTGACCATAAATACAATAAAATAAAAATGAGAGAAAAAATAAAATAATTACACAAAATTAGTATACTTCAGATTGTCATTATTCATTTTTTAAAGAATAATGTCAAAGCAATAAAAACTACGTCTTACGCATTACAGAAAATCAATCAATAAGAAACACGTTTTTAAAATAAATGTAAGTAAATAAAAGTGGGCAGGAAACGAAAAGGTGTTTTTAAAGGTAAATCGAATCAACAGAGTGCACTAGGAATTTAGATTTAAATAGAAATGGTCAAAAGTAAAGTCATGTGTGGATAGTGGAGTAGAACCGCGAAATGGAAAAATAATTTTCTAGGTTTCACAAATACATCCTCCGATATTTTAGTATTTTCACTGTGAAATAATTGTAAACTTTATCAGTCGTAAAACAAAGTTAATTTGAAAAGTGTCAACATGTCATGTGGAAATCACAGGAAATCTCTTCTTAGTGCAATCTCTGTTCCACTTGTCCTTCCTCCTAATGTTGGGAGTAACAGGTAGACACCTGTTACGACCCCGGTAGAGAGTAGGACACATTAGTGACACGTGTGGGAGGATGACTACTCAGTCATAACACGTGCTTATAAGGTAAGTCACGAGTTTCAACTAATTACCTACTTATACTGAAAATACTGCATAACCGTCTGGCTACAAGAAAATTTGGTAAGAATGGTAAGGATCAACAGTGGTACTCAGTTAAAAACATTTATTTCTTTACAATATCATTCGCATTATATAGAAATAGATTATATCTTTATAAGTTCTTTGCATATATCTAACACAAAGTATAAATATATTTATATATTTTTATATTTGTTGTAGTTTCGAAATAACACTTTATTTAAAATTATGCTTAATTATTCATTAGTATTTTATTTATAAATTATTATAAAAATTTATTTTGCATCAATAAAGCACCATTAGGTATTTTTCCATGATGGCTTCCAACAAATGCCTTCTTTTATGTTACAAAATGTATCAGAATTTAAGTCCCACTAAGTACCGAGGCGTCAGAACTGATCTTTAATGGGACCAAAAGGTTGGTTTTATAAAAAACAAAAGTTATGAAAGCCTTCTTTACCTCCAGCTTTTCCAGGAATTATAAACATACTCTACTAATTAAAATAAACGAAAATTTATTTTTAATCTTTGAATTGGTTTTGTGCCGTAACTGCTCATACATTCTATGGCACATACTATAGACATAAAACTATAGAATAAATATTACTATGTAATTGTTACAGATATTTTTCAAGTAAAAACAAATTAGATTTATAAAATTTGATTTAAATTACACCCATCAAAAAAAAACTTTAAATTTAGTATACTTCAGTTTAATACTACGATAAAAAAGTAATAATAAATATGTTTGTTTGATTTTGTGATTCAGATTTCAATTCGTGTGATTTAAATTTCGTGAACGTAATATTCGTTCTTGATTTGATTCTGATTTTGAACTGAAATCAAATCGCCCTTCTCAGACTAACCCATTCACTGACTGCGACAACTAACACGTTTAATCCCAAATAATCTCAATGCGCCCCTAATACAAGATATTCGCTGCTTCCAATTAAATCATAGAAGCTGTGTGTGTAGTGTGTGTCCGTTGCAAAGGCCCTTTCTATTATCTCTCCTTATATGCGTTACGAGTTCTCAGTAATTAGGCTTCATATGTGCATACGTAAGCCGCGTATATGCATAGTTTCACGCCAAGAAGATAATCCTCTGACGTAGTGAAGATAACAAGCTGTAACCCTGTTTGCGCTGATTCAAAGTGGTTACAGAATTAATTGATATCTTTCTAAAAGTAAACTCAAATTCATGAGTTTATTGTGATCGGGTATTGAGTCGTCAACGTTGTGCAATTACCGTTAGAACTGAAAAGGGAGTCTTATAATAATATAGTGCTTAAGAAATCACCTTAAATTAATCAAAGTAACCTTAAAAATCTACTAGAGAACCAGAAAGATATAGTGAAAAGTGAATGTAAGTCGGAATTCATAGTTTGCAAAGTGAAAAATCTTTAATGAAATATAGGATGAACTAAAAGAAACAGGAGTTAGAGCGAAAGAACCGTTTTCCAATAATATAATAGAAAAGTCAGCTATGGAAAGAGAGAGAGGGAGAGAGAAAGAGTGAGAGAGAGCGAGAGAGAAGGAAAGAGGGAGACAGACAGAAAGAGACAGAGACAATTAGAGCGAAAGAACCTTTTTCCAATTTAAAATATAATAGAAAAGTCAGCTAAGGCGAAGCATTGTTTGGAAGAGAACTATATATTGAGAAGTGAACGTATAATCCTTTTGAAGATTGTGATATATTTTAATAAACTAGATGCGTAGGAAACTTTATTTATAAATACATATAAAAATTCAAAAAAAACATATTATTGTAAATTAGTTTAGTGGTAAATATTACCTTTAATTAAAATTATTAAGATAATTTTGTTAATATTACATTTTATTATTGTTATAGTTTTGTCAAAATAAATATTTGTAGCTATCACATTTTGTTAATTATAAATATATTAGTAGCCGTGATAGCAAATTTGGCAATATCCGGATCCGGTCCTAACTTTTGTAATAATATTATAAGTTATGTTCCATATCTATAAGTTATATGTTCGTGGTAGGATCACTGATGATGACGACATAAGTCATTGAATCGCGTAAAGTCTTATAACTGTGAGAGTTGCATATTTCTTGGGTTCACAAATATGCTGCTTAATATTCAAAAGTTGTATAAGAAATAAAATAAGAACTCTTGTATGAAATTCCTGAAAATATTTAAAAAAACACAAGTGCAAAATCATCAGCTTCTTTATATTAAAAAGTAGGGACATGCTAAGAAACTCCTTTAAGTTAGATTATAACTATTGTAGAATACGAAAAAAAAGTGGCTGAGATAGAGTGATATAGATATGAAAAGAGAGAGAGAGAGAGAGAGAGAGAGGGGGGGGGGTGGAAGGCTACAGAGCAATAATATTTAATCGTTTATGTTATTTACTTTTATCTTTTGAATTGTTATTAGATATTTTAAATTTGGTGTAATGAATTATTTGGCTACACTCTTTTCAATAGGGTGATAAATTTTTCTTTTAACCATAACAAGAAGTAAAGCACAAGAAATTAATTTTATAGCAAGTAATTGAAGTCGTTATTTGGTTGCCTTCTATTTAATTACTAGGTTGTTTCTAAAAACAACTTAATTACAAATTTATGCCTCTTTTTAGGGATAGAAGACGTCGTTGGTATATCAAAGTAAGACGTTATTGGGTCGAGGGGTTACCGAAGCAAATACATGCAGAGACGATATGAAAACTATTTGGTATTTTTTGTATTGTCTAATTTTTGTAATGGGAAAAATATTATCAGCTTTTCTTATTTGCAATATCTCTCCCATCGAATATTTGTTGTCCCTGCAAACCTAACTTTTGCACCTTATTCAATAAATCATTTACACTGTAATAAATCATAACTCCTAACCGTAGATGTTTTTTCTCACACTACTTACAAAGGTTTGAAAATAATAATTATTTACTAATTATTCAGTTTCATGCAGACATTATGATTTGTTTTATTTCTATTATTTTTATAACTAAAAGCCAATTGTTTCGTGTTTTTTTCCCAATATTCAAATTTGCATCATACACGTCCTATATTTAGGTAGTATAAGAACCATCAGAAAACACTTGCCACCAGCCAGCTAGACAGTGGTACAAAATCGTCCTGAATTTTTATAGTTTTTATTTAAAGAATTAAAGAAATTGTAAACAAAAACTGTTATCGAAAACATATAAATATAAAAGATATCTCTGGAGTTTTTCATTGGATTAACAAAATGGAATTTAACATAGAAAAAAATGTCAATATAGAATGAGCAAACATTGCAAATGCAAATGTAATTTAAAAATATAAATGCTTTTCAGATGAAATGTCCAGATACGGCGAGACAGAACTGGGTAATGTATGACCGAGCTTGATGAAAATTTAATCCAAAGCGAATCCCTGATGGTAGGTTTTGCATATGTATACCCATTGTTTCTATTTATAAATGCTTAGCAAGTTTTGTTTCCTTTATTCCCGAGAGCGTTACGTGAACTAAACATACTGGACAGTTCTGTCTCTAATAATTTCAACACAGTTTATTTTACCTCAAAGTACAAACTTAAAGAATCTCGTAACTAGACTCCAATAAATTATAGATTTACTTTATTTTTATTTATAGAACAAAAGAAACTGTAAACACAATACCATTATCGAAAACATGAATATAAACGAGAAGAGAAAGGAAAATGTAATAATAATTTATATCTTAGGCTTTTTTCATTATGTAAACAAAATGGAATTTATATAGAGAAAATGACAATATTGGATAAACAAACATTACATGTGCAAATGTTATTTTAAAAAAATAAGAGCTTTTCAGATGAAATGTCCAGATACCGCGAGACCGCTTGATGAAAATTTAATCCAAAGCGAGTCCCTAATGGCAGGTTTTGCATATGTATATTCCATTGTTCATAAATGCTTAGCGAGTTTTGTTTTTGTTTTTCTCGAGACACAGCAACACAGTTTGTTTTACCTCAAAGTGCAAACATAAAGAATCTTGTATCTAGACCTCAATAGATGTAGCCGGAAGGAACGCCACTTGCAACACAGTTTGTTTTACCTCAAAGTGCAAACATAAAGAATCTTGTATCTAGACCTCAATAAATGTAGCCGGAAGGAACGCCACTTGCAACACAGTTTGTTTTACCTCAAAGTGCAAACATAAAGAATCTTGTATCTAGACCTCAATAAATGTAGCCGGAAGGAACGCCACTTGCAACACAGTTTGTTTTACCTCAAAGTGCAAACATAAAGAATCTTGTATGTAGACCTCAATAAATGTAGCCGGAAGGAACGCCACTTGCAACACAGTTTGTTTTACCTCAAAGTGCAAACATAAAGAATCTTGTATCTAGACCTCAATAAATGTAGCCGGAAGGAACGCCACTTGCAACACAGTTTGTTTTACCTCAAAGTGCAAACATAAAGAATCTTGTATCTAGACCCCAATAATTGTAGCCGGAAGGAACGCCACTTGCAACACAGTTTGTTTTACCTCAAAGTGCAAACATAAAGAATCTTGTATCTAGACCCCAATAAATGTAGCCGGAAGGAACGCCACTTGCAACACAGTTTGTTTTACCTCAAAGTGCATACATAAAGAATCTTGTATCTAGACCTCAATAAATGTAGCCGGAAGGAACGCCACTTGCAACACAGTTTGTTTTACCTCAAAATGCAAACATAAAGAATCTTGTATCTAGACCCCAATAAATGTAGCCGGAAGGAACGCCACTTGCAACACAGTTTGTTTTACCTCAAAGTGCATACATAAAGAATCTTGTATCTAGACCCCAATAAATGTAGCCGGAAGGAACGCCACTTGCAACACAGTTTGTTTTAGCTCAAAGTGCAAACATAAAGAATCTTGTATCTAGACCCCAATAAATGTAGCCGGAAGGAACGCCACTTGCAACACAGTTTGTTTTACCTCAAAGTGCATACATAAAGAATCTTGTATCTAGACCTCAATAAATGTAGCCGGAAGGAACGCCACTTGCAACACAGTTTGTTTTACCTCAAAGTGCATACATAAAGAATCTTGTATCTAGACCTCAATAAATGTAGCCGGAAGGAACGCCACTTGCAACACAGTTTGTTTTACCTCAAAGTGCATACATAAAGAATCTTGTATCTAGACTCCCATAAATCTAAGCAACAATGCAGTTTGTCGTATTACCGGTTTCTTGCCACCTTGAGCTAGTAAGGGTCGTGTAATTACTTGTGGTAAATGGGAGGGAAATGAACGCCTTTACTAAGTAATTATAGATACACATTAATATTGTTTATATTTATTTTTAATTATAATACTGTTCAGAAAACGTATTTAAAATTTATCTAAAGTTATAACAAAATTGTGAGTTTAAATTTATTTTAAAGTTGTTTAAAAATTAAGTTTTCAGTTAAATACTAGCTTGATATAACTGGCTCACGTTGTTTACATACATTGTGTAGCCTACACATATCCAACACGTTTACCATTATTTTGCAAATAAATTATTATAGCAAATTTAACATTTCTCTACACATATGTAGCCAAACGTCTATAGTTTAATGAAAATGCTTGATGTAATCATCTTGAATTCACTGATTAAAATAATTTTAACAATATTAAACTAAGTGAATACGTAATTGCTTACTTGCTTACACGTTTCAAAACATTCGTTCCTTTTACGAAGCTAACAGAGTAGAGACTCTGTGTAGAGGGTTAGCTTCGTAAACGGAACGAATGTTTTGAAACGCGTCAGCAAGTAAGCAATTACGTATTGTTAATTAAGTATTTTTAAAATTAGTATAGTTTAATGTTTTATAGTTCAGTAATAAGCCTCTAAAAATATAAAAATAATTTATAAAACATAATATGAATATTCTTGTTCAAAGGATTTTCATAGTTTATTTTTAGATGCTTCAGTAATAACCCGTTACTTCATTTAAAAACTCATGTAAAACATGCCCATATTACTAAATACATTCTTTCATTCTGTTACATTCCTGTTACATTACATTACCTATTATGAAAAATGTAAACAGGGGAGCATGAAAAATGTCATACACAAAGATATTCTAAACTGTTTAAACCTAAACTGTTAATCTGTAGTAACATGAATATTTAAAGTTACGAGAATTTCATAGAATGTTTTAAAAAAATAAAGTAGATAAACAACCATTAAAAATTGCAGGATAATCTGATAAGCGATTCCTTACGAAAAACAGTTTATATTCTACTCAGCATGAATTTTAAAAAAAGTTTTATTTATTTTTGGTTCTAATTGACAAATGTGTTTAAGCGTGTGGACACATTTAACGGAATGGATCCCTAACGCAACTAAATGCATAGACCTCGGCATTACGTTTAAACTGAATGCCGGTCTTTTACCATTATGTGTTACAAATCCACGATAATTAAGTTACCCTTTGTATGATTCGGCCTGGAAACAAATATATATACAGAAAAAACAAAGTTCGGTGTTTGGTCTTTTTTTGCGAACTCAAAAACTTCGATATATCAAGACCAAGTTTAACGTTAAGAGAAGCAGTTGTACATAAGAAGGGTTAAACCAGTTTTATCATGAATAATATGCCTTCTTTCTGAATGAATATATTTTCTAGCTGTAGCTTTCCCATGATAATGAATAAAACTGATGATAGCATATAACATATGATGTATACACACTCGATGAGTGTGTTTTTTATATAGAAATTCAATGCAATTAATTAATCGATTCAGTGGAAACGGTATAACAAATAGTTTTTACAAGGAGAAACCCTTCATAACAGAACGTTTCTTCCTGTATAAAAATGAGACTTTAAAAAATCGGCATTTCCATGGAAATGAACAGATATAAGTCATTGTTTATAACATAATGTTTAGTGAAAATATTTTTAGGCGCTAAATAGAGATAAGTCACTAAATAACGATTTAGCATTTACCTTTACTAAATTTTTAGTAATATTGCTTATATGTCGAATAAATAAAAGTTAACATATCTTTAAACTATGTTTACAAAGCCAAATAACATTAACTTCCTCTTTGAAAAATCATAAAACAAACAAAATATTCGTTTCCAAGGAAACGATATAATAATTTTATTTAACGTAGAAACACCCAATAATTAAAACTTGTTTCTGAAAAATATTCAACAAGACAAATCAATTGACCATTTTATTTGGAAAAAAATAAAAATACATAAAATACTGATTTACACATTACACTGAATACAAATTTATTTGTTCACCTTTTCAAAATAAGTCACTAAATGAACATAGCATGTGCCTAAACAGATTAAAGAGATTTTTTAAATGTAGTGCCTAGTAAACTTAAATCCTTGTTTCTTGATAAAGGCATAAAACATAACAAGAGACCCTCCGTGGAGAATGAATATTAAACAATGTTTTTAACACAAGTACTAACTGTGGAGCTGTTGAAATAATATCAACGAGAGCCGGTGAAAAGTTACGACAGTGATAATACTTATTTTATATTGCTACGAGGCTATTTCAAAATCTTTCAAAACTGAGACGAAAAACTACCATTCATCGACTGTTAATATTTAAAATTGCGTAATAAATAATTATACCACTTTACATGCAGAGCATCGAGTTAAAGATTTCCATTAACCAATGCCTTACAATATATTCTATCTTGAAAACGTTTAACCTTTCACTTGTATGCTGTTGGTTATATCTAGATCTGAGATTATAAACAAAGCTTTTTGAATGCAATTACGCTAGGCTGAGTTTAATGGATCGATGGTTGAAGTGATTGTCTCTGGAGAGAAGGTAAACTGTGTGAAAAGTCTGTTAATCCATTGCCTTCGGAATTACATTCAAATCGATACATATTGTTTTGCCTCTTCCGTAGCACGGTAAGATCTACAGCGTTAGAATACGCTATAATAAATGTAACACCATACACATTTTAATTTCTGTGGGTGAGTTTAACTTCGAAATTATGTTATTATTTGAGTTTTAACTTTACCCTAATTATAAATTAATAAACCAGTGTATACATGTATATATATATATATATATATATATATATATATATATATATATATATATATAATACGTTTTCTTGTTTAATAATTTAAAACAACACAGGTATTCAAATACAAGAATATTTATTATTTTATATCCATTTATTATTTTGGATATAAAATAATAAATATTCTTGTATTTGAATAACCTGTGTTGTTTTAAATTATTAAACAAGAAAACGTATTTTATATTTATATAAAATTAACCTTACAGGATTATATAAAAGTGTTATGCAATCAATGTAAGTGTTATAATTGTAGGTTAGATTTGAGACTTGATTATTAATTCAAAAAAATTTTAAACATATTTAATATTTAACATACTGATTAATCGATTAAATATCTAGAATTGTATGTATTATTAAATATATTTGAAAAAGATATTATAAACAACTAAAGATATATAATTTTTATCATTTATAAAGTAATTATACTGAAAATTTTCATCTTTACAAGTTGATACTGGATCAAACAAATATTTTATAATATACAACTAGAAGCAAATATTTACAATATGGATATAAAATAATAAATATTCTTGTATTTGAATAACCTGTGTTGTTTTAAAATGTATATATATATATATATATATATATATAATATAGTAGACGTTTTACAGTTACATACTAAATATATAATAACATCAGTATATCCTACAGGAAAAATAACCCCCATATAGAACTTGAAGCACATTATAGAAGATAATGAATATTAATTATTGAATTCAACAGCATAAAACGTCAGCTCAAAGTATTTTAAATAAAAACCGAGACTAATATTGCATTTACTGTTGTGAAACAAGACAGAATGTGAAATAATGTAGGTCTAAACTTTGGGTAGAGATGAGTAAAAGATTTAAGAACGTATTGTTTAAGAGAATATGTAATTAACTAGGGAATAAATCGAATATATTTAGTGAGAGATAGACATTCGACAGTGGCTTGTACACACCCTAAAAATATGGCAACTTCGTATATTTACATTGTATTCAATTTAACTCTTTAGCCACCTTTAGAATAATATCTTTAATGTGTACATTGAAGTCTCATTTTAAATATCTATTTATACGTTCGCAAAAGTTAAATTTCTCGCTTATATAAAACTATTTTCAGTATTAAAGTCGAATATTAGTTTCGTATCCAAGTTACTAACTTCTCACAGTTCCCTCAGCTCTATAAGGAATAATAATATAATATTATACTTACTTCTATTTGTACATATCCTTTTGCTATATATTTCAAATATTTATGACGTTTTGTTGTTCCTAAAATGTACGTATTTTAGAAACATAAGTATTTTAAATGAATGTAATTTTATTGAAAGTAATTGGACAAATATGGGATTGAGATTATTTTAACGTTCCTCAAACAGTAAAATAATAACTGAGACAGTGTTGAGTGGCCGTGTGCATCAACGGAATGAAGGAGGCAGTGACTAATGGTTGCCTTGTAATGGCCATGTTTCTTCTTCATCAAACGGTACTTTCCTCTTCCTCGTAGCTCCCTTTATTTTGTTACAGCTGATCTAAATAGTTTGATAGTGTCAATTTTTTAACCCTTTCTCGTAGATACGTCGCTTCTAACTACATTTTGTCTTAATTATTACCTCAAATTTGTGCTGGCTGAAAGAAAGATTTATAGTCCTATTTCAAAACAGCATCCACACTCATTTGCATGTACTACAGTTATTTGTCTTTATATCTTTACATTAAATCTATAAAGCCTTTAGCTATTCATTGCGTATAAATATAATAACACACCCTTTAAACGCACAATGCAAATACAGTGTTTGTGAAATATATCAACGACCCTAGTAAAACGGCAAAATTGTGTTTTTCAAAATGTAATTTTATTAGTAAACAAATTATTTCTGAAATTTTATACTTTGGTTTTAGGTGATTGTGCGGAATAAATGAACAGATCTACGTAGAGGGCATATACAAGATTTTCATATTTATTTTAGTCAGTTGATTAAAATGGTAAAATATCAAGACCATTATTAGTAAAGTGACGAAAATGACTGTGATTAGAAAGAATGAAATAACTGTATGAAGCAACTGTGGCGTAATGTTTATTTTTAAATAAATAAAACCTCTAAACCACAAACTCAGAGTTGTATTTTTTAAATACCTCTGAAGATGATTGCTGGGTAATCGAAATGTACATAAGGTTTAAATAAATGTTATTTGTGGTTTAGAGGTTTTATTTATTTAAAAATAAGAATGAAATATAACCGTGGAAAATAATTTTAAACGTTTTCGCAAAATATACGCCTAAAGGGATGGCGAATAAATAGTCAATATGTAAGATATTGTAAATAATAAGAGCTTATAATATATGTTCTATTACAAAGTATAGGTAATAAAAATAAACCAAAACTTCATTGATTTTATTTAACCTCGATAACTCCTTGTCACAATAAACTCTTACTTCAATGAACACAATTCTATAAATCCTAACAGAACACAAATTCTAGGTTAAGTTGTTATTAGGAACTTGCTTTGAACAGGAATCAATGACAACGAAAGCAGGACATCAACTTCTTGTTAGAAAACTCTTGTACTATTCTGTGCCAGAACAAATAATTAGAAATAATAATCATATCATGACAGGAACAAAATAATTGATGACAAAAAATATATTCAGGTAATACATAATAACATACAGGTAAATTATCAACAAAATTTTTAAAGTATAACTCTTGGAATGTTTTCTCTCTCTCTTTCTCTCCCTCTCTTTCCCTTCCTCTCTCTCTCCTCCTCTCTCTGTCTTCTCCTCTCTCTCTTTCTTTCTCTCTCTCTCCTTTCTCTCTCTCTCCTTCTCTCTCTCTCCTTCTCTCTCTCTCTCCTTCTCTCTCTCCTTCTCTCTCTGTCTTCTCCTCTCTCTCTCCTTCTCTCTCTCTCCTCCTCTCTCTGTCTTCTCCTCTCTCTCTCTCTCTCTCTCTCTCTCTCTCTCTCTCCTTTCTCTCTCTCCTTCTCTCTCTCTCTTTCGCTCTCTCTCTCTTTAAAACAAAGCGCTAAGTGAAGATGAAAAAAGCTGTTAAAATCAGTTAACTTTTTTGTATCATTTATTTAATCTACGACTGAAATGTTCTCCGGATTGATATGGGATCTCTTACAAAACTCCTACCAAAGATTATAAATTCATATTTATCCACAAGAAATACTTTTTTTATTTCACACCATTAGATTTTTCATGTTAAAAGCTGAATTTTTGAAAACACGTTTTAAAATTATTTTTATAAAGATTTTTTTTATCACAAACATATGTAGGGTCAATTTTAGTATATTATATCATTTTTCAAAACAAGAAATACCTGCAGTTTTATGATGTTCGTGGTAAAATTGTATCTCTCTATAGTTTAGAACGGATTTTCTAAAACGTTTTGAGTAAAAGTCTTTGATTGTTATATTATTAATTGTTATTCATGTTGGTCACTGTGTGTCCCAGAGGATTCTGAGTCGAGGAAAGAGGAAGTGATCGTACTCAACTCACCAGTGATTTTGGACCAACCCTGTCGTGTCAGCTTTCACCTTAAAACCTGTGTCTAAGCCTATTTGAGCTATATAATATTTACCAGGTTCCACTTATTATTTTATACATACTAGACTCAAGTATTCCATTATAATCGCCAGCCCTTACACTTTCCAACACTATAGCAAACTGGTACGAGTTTATACAATTCTAAAACCACCTTTTCCAATCCTTCAAAACTGCAGCCCTATTGTTGCTTCGATGTTTAGGCTCAGTCTAGATATCGCACTTTCACACAAGCCTTAAGGTCTGCATCCTGACGGATCCACAACTTCGTATTCCTGGCCCAGATAACATACAGTACAAGCTCTTATTTTGACCATATATCTGCCTCTTCCCTTTCAAGCAATTATAAAAACCAATATAGAATCAAGAAATGTATTCAAGTTTCAAGACTGCTCATTGTTGTTTGTGTCACTTCCATCTTTCAATTCTATCTTGTTGACTGCATAAATCACCGTAAATATTAGAAATTAATACAAAATTAATGTTTCAGAATATTTTGTTTTATTGTATATTCTATTTGAGCAATGCACACAAAAAACTTCATTTACTACTGTATACTATAATAGAAAACATTCGATGAGCAATGCAGTACTATAAACAATCAAACGTTTATATGCATGGACTTTGCTTCCGTTTTTTGAACAATATAATTACATGTTTATCAATCCTGCAATGTAGCAAAGAGAATTACAGTACGTTACCTCAGGCTGTGGCAGCTCCTGGCGGATTATCTTGTTGTGTGAAACTACGTATATAATTTATTTTCAATTTCATCTGTGTGTTTACGTAGAGTATTTATTGCAAGTAAAATGACATCTGTGTTAGGTAGAGATTATTACTTTAGCCGTGGCTGTTAAATCTGAATCACATAAATAGAGTATATTAAACCATGTTCAGATGTCATTATATTACCTGTTTCGTGCTTCGGTCGTCATGTAGTAATTGATGCTTGACACTTTAATTTCCGACTGGACGAGCTTAACACTAAATGGCTCAAGTATAGGAAACATAGTTAACTAATAGTTTCAATATATACCTGGAACTATTTTCAAATATGTTATTCTATAAAATGCTTTTTTTATTATAATTGAAAACGATAATAGATATACAATCATAAATTTATTTGTTAGGAATATTTTCAATTACACCAGATAATTATAAATAAATGATAGTCCCACAACTATCCATAAAGTGTTTAAAAATATTTATTAATATAAATAAAGAAATAGTGTGTTTAGAAGCAGTGGTGATTATGTTTAGGTTAACCATCGTTCAACGATCTAAAACATCACTTTAAAATCTCATTTTAACGATTTTGTCATTATTAATTCTCTATTCACGTTACACTTATATAAAACGGTGAACTTACAATGAGTAAAATTTTAGAGGAAATAAAAACCGTCATTACCATTGATCTATGAAATAAAGTAGAGTTTCTATAACCTATTCAGTCTGTAAACTTTAAAGACATCATTACGTCACAAATTATATAAGAAGGGTCATTGCATTACTTAATCTCAACATTTAGTTTACGTTAATTTATAAAACTGTTTCCAATTACGTTCAGTTCTTGATATATTGTTTTTCTTATAATAATAATTATACATTATATAGCTGCATTAATTGTTTCACGTTGAATTTGATCTACAAATACACCTCAACTAATGTAATATTTTCACCTAATATAAATAAAATGGTTAAACACATTTCCAAGAACACTGATTTTGCTATTCATAATGATTAGCTAACATTTACAATGAGGTTTTATAGTATAATATAGTGTGCACCGATTTATTTGCTATTTGTTCGCAATGTTTTTGTTCTTGACGTTTAGAAAGTACATTTATAGAATATAATCAAATAGTTGTATTCGAAACATACACGTTGATTCAAACCCTTTATCTAGATACACACAATCTATCTCCCACTTCTTCTTTAGTGGTTTATTCTACCTTGGTTGGTTTGCCAATTATCATTCTCAAAAACATCAACTTTGTTGCTTCTATAAACACTGTATTACTCTATTTTTCGAATATTTTTCAGTAGAGTAAGTGTTGCTATATCTTACATATTACTATCTGTACTTCCACAGTTAAGAAAGTTTGTTGGCCAATAACCTCACTCACATTGTTTAATTCTTTGATAGTATCTGTACACTTAGGCATAAAAATGTAAATACAAGCTGTAAAGTTTTGCTCAAACGTTGATGAAATAGTACTTTATAATGATTTTCTGACTGCAATGTTTGGCAAAAACATTAGGAGATAAATTGAGTTAATAGTTTATTGTACTTTACAGTAACATAAATTCAAGTTTAACAATACATTACGTCTATTTATGAATACAAATGGTTATGGTAAAAACTAAACAGGAGACAATCTTAGCGTTACTTTAATATTAAACAACTAGAATATCTATAAAAAATATAAACTAGAGGCATATTTGCAATGTAAACTAGACAGAAGCAACATTGGAGAGACGGTCAACCACACCCTGCTGCTGTAGGAGGAGAGTTTCAGAATGGTAGTGAATCACTCTCCCTAGAGAAAATAGAAAACTGTTTAAGTCTCGTTAGATTGAAAGATCTTGAAACTGGTACTGTTACTAGCTCCATTCGGTTACATACATCAGGCAGTCCTGCTACTTGTTCTTCTGGTAATTTAGTAATGCGATATAGTAAATTTATTAATGCAATTTTGTTCCTACAAAATAAATATCATATTTATCTCTGTTTATTACAGTTTAACGAATATATCGTCGGTATTTTCATTGCAATTATTAGTTTTTCCAATAAAAATAATGTTTTCATTTGTAGGTTTTGTTTTATCGATTTTTCTTTACAGTTCGATAATTTTCTACCGTTAGTAACTGCTACTTATTTTAAGATCACACAGATGAAATCTAACTATTGTAAAGTTGTACGACTTTTTATGAAACGAATGTATTACAGAATTAATCATTCAGACGGGTAAATAATTATTAAAATTTTTTTTTTTTACTGAAAAATAGAATACTTAAAATTTAAATACTTGTGTACGTTTTATATTTTATTACAAAACAAAAACACTCAAATCCTTTACCTACATTCTACAATCATGTGTATGATAACATCATTTATAATTTTAGTAATGTTTTAACAAATTTCGTCCATTATATAATTCTAACAAAAGGAAATACTTAAACCAAATACTTTTATAAATTCCCGTCAACGTTTCCATTACAAATTTAATTTTGGAGAACTTGTTATCCCCCTCGAAAAATAAGCAAAACAACGTAGCATGTTATTTAATTAGAACGAATTCGTCCAGTTATACCAGACCTCGTATTAAATCCCTTACATTATCTGATGAAATTATTTGTTCCGTGAAATTGAATTCAGCAAATCGTGAAGGCAATGCGATATGAGGAAGGTTCTGTTTATTCTATACAAAATATGCTGTGAGGGATTATTCTAACAGACCATATTAATCACGAAAACGAATTTTGTTTGTCTGTTTCTTTGGAATATATAAAACCTTGGAATAAAAATTAATACGCTGTTGTGTACTATATAATTTTTTTAATAATTATCATGCAAGTGGATCTGTTTGCTCCACAAAGACTGCGGTATGTGGATTATTTTGCTATTTATTTATCTAGTGTAGTAATTGTTCTGTACTTTACAAGAAAACAATTCCAAAATTACTCTTTCTACTTATTACTTAATATTTATTTTAAAACAAGAAACAAAGATTTAACCTTAACTACCATCGTCGTGCCTGACATTCACTGGAACCTATGGGGTTGTTTAGTGTCACCACCCCCCAAGACTCCTTCAAGGCCATGAAATTCAGTGGCTTTCTATTTAGTAATTCGTTTCATGGTGTTAGAACTGCTTGCACGATTTTGTGCATTGTATTATTTTTATAATAACATGAAACTTCGGTTGTGCCTCACAGGCGCGATGTCGGTATTTGTGTAACATTTAAATCTTTGTAGTATTTTTGTTTTTTTCTTATTTATGTGTCATTATAGTATTTAATTACATAAACCGAAAAAAATAGATAGACCTGGACCTTCTGCATTAAAAAGGAAAATAATGAGACTCTAGGAGTAGAAATATATGACAGTGATTTTGAAGATACCATCAGCGGTGGGTTAGCCGAAAAAGACAAGGATTCCGGTGCTGTATCCAATGTAGGACTTGTAGAAGGCTTCAAGGAGAATAAAAAAGCTGTGCAAGAGTTTGAAGAAGTAATTGAGCAAAGAGATCGAGATACCGAATCTCAACAAAGTGCATCAGACGATGAAGATAATTTCGAAGAATTGCAATCTCCTGAAATTTAGACATTTTCATATTTGTATAGACAAAATTATTATAAACAATGTAGAATTGGTTCAGCAACAAAAATAGAAAGACTAGTTATTTTTGTAAGCTGTCTACAGCAATATGTCTAGATTGTTCTGAGCCGCTGTATAAAGACTGCTGACGAAATTGAGTTATTATTTCTAATGTCAGTTTCCATAAATAAAAGTTATAATGTGTCAAATGTTATCTTGTATATAAAGTTAACTATGTACAATTAGGGGATAATTAGTGTATGTTAATTATCGTGCGATTATAGGTCTTTTAGCTAAACTGCGCTAAGATCTGCAGAACGTAAGACTACAGTTTTCGTTAAGTAAATAAAAATTACTGATCTTATACAATTATGTTTACCCTACTCACGTGCAATCAAAATATATTCAAAAACAGTTTTTATAAAGTAAATGCAAGGTAAATTGTTAAAGCACACAGTAAATCACACTTAAACCATTCGTGCTTGTAGTAGTAATATGACACATATTGCAGGAAGGTAGTTGAAGAATAAACGTTGTATGAACGAAAAAGCTATTTAGCAAACATTTTTTCCCTCTTTACAAATTTTGTCATATAAATTTTGTGTGCGTGAGCGTGTGCTTTTATTAATACGTACAGGAATATAGTAACTGGATACAAACAAATATCGAGGGAAGGGTTTCAACAGTACATTCTTGATAGGTAGTATAACGTTATACACAGCATAGGTTAACCTCTATTATCCGGAAATTCTCGATAACCGGCAGCATTCCGACGCCGATGGTGCCGGATGTTCGAGCTTTTACTGCACTTCCAAAATCAACATTTTGTCCGTTACAGCATATGCGCAAAACATGTAAATGATTTACTTTTATCAAATAAAAAAAGGTTTTTCACAGTATATATATTGCAACCCTGAGGAGCCATTTTCTGTCTATATGTGACAAGAAATTTTGGAATTTTGAAATGTTTACGAAACAGTAAAATATTTATTAAAACGTTTGAACCACGTTTAGAGGATATGGCTATGTGGATTTATAATCCTTCGACTGTTATATTTATAAGGGCAGTATAGTAATAAAACTTTAAAAATGTTTTGAGTGTCCCCCACGTGTTCGGCTCAGTGGGGCTGTTTCTGCGGGTTGCCTAAGAGCTCGAGTAAAGACATATGGCTGAGAGTTTAAAGGTAAGTTTTATCGGTTTGCTTGGTAATGTTCCACCTATTTGGTCCATTTGTATTCATAGAATCCCGATGTTTATTCTGGTTTTATTGCACACACAAAATGTCTGTTCCCAACATAAGATGAGAACTCAGGTTATCTACAACCAGTAATAACAACACTCGGTACGTTACTGCCAGAATATTTCAATCTCATGAATATGGTTTTGCTGTATAATAGGCTCTAGGCGCTTAGCATAGTATAGCATCATGACGAAATATGCTGTGTAGTCCTCATTGTGTTCCCGTCCCTGGTTAAGCTCCTTACGTATTCTTTATTGTTGTGGGAAACTCCAGAAATGTTTAATAAATTCCTGTCTAAAGTCTGGGTATGTTTCCCGACCAGTTTTAATAGCTTTCCACCAAAGAGCTTCCCCCTTTTAAATATCATTTTATTATTTTAGTTTTGTCAACTCGTGTATCGCATAATCTATTTCCCCAAATACCTCTTCAATTTCATTTGTAAGAGACGTAGTATCTTCTTTGTCACTCTCCCAGTATTAGATTTTAAGACAGGGCGCTTTACCCGTTTACCCCGATATCCTCGGCATGCAAATTTGTGTAGCAGTTCCTTCCCTTGAGTTTTCGTTAAATTTTGCCTACTTTTTCAATTGTTCAGCTGTTTAATTTCTTCCTGTATTTCTTGCAAATTTTAATTATTTTTGTTATATTTAAATTCTCTCTTTGCTTTGATTCTGATATAGCTATCTTTTATCCTTTCTTCAATAATATTTTTTTACTCTCTGTATTTTCCTTCTCATAGCAATATATTTTTTATCTAAAATGATACTAATATTTTTTTCTTTTTATTTAGTTCGTTTCACCTTTCTGTCACGCTTTGTTGTTTTACTTCCTTTTTCTCTTTTTCCCTTTGATGTTTATCCTCCTTTGCTTCTCTTTCCTTCCTGCCATCTTTTTCCGGAAATTTCTCCTAGATGTTTTCCCTCTTGTTTCTCTTTTTCACTTAGTTGTTTTATGTTGTTCATTTTTTGCCCTTAGATAGTCTATTAATATTTCCATTTCGCTCCTAGACATTTTAGAACATTCTTGTTCTACTTATTTTCAATTGACTTGCATTATTACGATTTTGCCTATAAGTTTCATTTATTTTATACCTTCTAGGTCATATTATTTGCTACAAACTCTAACGTAAATCATTTGTGGCTTTTTATTTATTTTTTAGAGCAACTAGATTTTTAATTTTTTAATTTATTATTTAATACGTTTCATTGTTTTTAGTTTTCACTAATTTTGTATGTACTATATCCGTTATACTCTCATAACTTTGTGAGATTGAAAAGGATTTAGCTTTTCGTTGAAACAATTTTCTAGTTTTCATTTTATTAGAAACTGAAGGTTTCTTTGAAGTTACACATATGTAAATAATTTGAAACCTAATTTATTAAATTTATTCTACAAAAACTGCTTTGATTTAGCACTTTAAAATTATTTTTTATTTGAAAAGTATCTTACGCATTGAAAAATATAAATTTTATTTAATAACGTTTTACTCTTAGTTAAAACAATTGTTATTACGTCATTAGAGTGAAAAAAGAAACAAGGATCACCTTTACAATGTTGGTCAGACTGTCATATGGCAGTACTGGCTCGAAGCCTAACAAATATTTTACTTTAGTTTTCACGTTCACTTGCCTTGCTGCTATTTCTTCTGTCCTGGAGTTCCTTTGATTAGGATTAAAAATATAACTTTTTTCTGCCGGTATAGCGTTACATCATCCCCAGAAGTGTTTTGTAAATCGTTTTAATGCTTTCATATTACTTTCCGGGGATATTTAAGGAATATATACAGTCACTTTCTTATTCCAAGACTAGGTTACTACCTGAAACGGCACATTTATATGAATATTGTAACACCTTCTGTAGAAGGGTTAAATGCCTGTTCTGTCCCTTAAAGTGGAATATGGGATTCCTCTTTCTTAAGTCATTTTTGAACTTAACCCTCTGTGTCGTTAAGGGTGTACATATTAATATGTAGGCAACGACTCTGAATAATTTACAATATGAAACGAGTTACATGCAGTTGTCAGGATATTGAATTTCTGGGAATAACTTCAAATAGTTATAACTTTAAAGCATAAGTTGGCACGCAGATTAAGAGATCACTCCCAAAGAGTCATTAGTATATATTTACATATGTAACTATAGTAATTCTTACCCTCAGCATGTACAATATGTAGTACTTGATTACAACAATCTGGCCTAATTTAGAATAATAAATTTATTGCTCAATAACAATATAGTTCAATAAGTGAAGTAGAAAACCTAATGTTGCGTTGGCAATAGACGGTGGGTCATGGAACCTTACGACTACACATAGGGCCCAATGGGACTCAGCTAACCTTTGTAAAATAGAGGCTTCTGGAAACAATAATAGGAAGGCATTTTATGTTTATCCGCTGTTTGTTACGGCTAGAGTTGTAGGTCGTCAGAACAATGTATCCCCTTTTAGAAATACAATGCCTCATTGTATTAATAGTTTTGAACTTCCCTGGGACTCAGTAATCAACTTAAGTGAATTGAAAAAACCAAATGTGAAAGCATTAAAAACAGAAAATATCAAACTAACCGCATCATGATCCTGAAGGTAGTTTTACTTGTACGATCCTGATTCAAAAGTATACATTATATGTTCCTGATACTAACTGTCCTTTTACATGCAATTTAAATAGAAATTAATGCTGAATAAAATTCAATGTATAAGACTATGTAAGGTTGATGAAATGTTGCTGACAGAATATTTCATTTAATATAAAAATTTATAGAAGATAAAGTAATAAAATAAGAAAAAACCCGTTAATAAAACGAAAATATAGTTTAATTTAATTTAAATGTGTTCAGTGTTTTTTCTACAGAATCTTGAGAGAACTGACAATATAGTTTTCAATCAGCCACCACATATTTAGTAAAACTTGATAATGCATGCTTTAAATTGCTGTTTAATTTTATCTGTGCTCGATGTTTTCAATATAGGATATGTAGAATCACAGATTGATTGAATAATCAAACATCTTCCACAGACGTTAGTGCGTTATCAAGGAAATATATCAACCAAACGTCTTCCACAGTAATATTTATGAGTTCCAGTTTTGTTTATAAATGTCAGTTTGGCTTTGGAATATTATGCAATGAGATTGACTCTGGTAATTAGAAATTACAGATACATTGACCTTGAAAGGCTCTATAGTGAGCGGAAGTGATGAATCTATAAACTAATATACGGGAAATTGTCTCCTATTTGCACTTTCAGTGAGAGCAGATGTGCTGAGATAACATGCTTCAGTTGTTTAATCAAGTTTAATGGGTTATTTTCTCTGACATAGATAAAGTCGTTCGATCTTGGCGAGGAGGAGAAGTTTATGTTTTAACTCTGAAAAGGGATGTTAAAAAAGGTGCCTTACCCATTTTTTAAGAAAAATCATTTAGGGCTGTTTTGTTATGAAAATTAAAATTACGAAATAATAAAGTAAAAATAATGAAATGTATGCAAATGCCGCAAATGTTCCTCCAAGTTTTTGATTTGCCAGGGCAAATCTCTGGAAAGAGAGGAGCCAACCTAAAGAACTGGGAGAGGACAACTGATCCATATTTAAAACGATTACAACTAGAAAATTGACCATCACTAAGCTTGTCTGGAAAAAAGCAAATAGAATAAGCTATAAATGGAGTTGGAGAGATATCGTTGAATAATTCTCTGTGACAAAGAGAAAATACGTTCATTAAGGTAAGTATATAATTAAAGCGACCTTCTGCTGTATATATTTAAATTGTTATTTATATAACATTTATTTTCTAACTTTACACTTTGTACAATTTCACAATCCTATAATCTCCACATTAATGGTTTTTCACTAAGGACAGATCGTCTGTCAAGTGTCTTCCTCTAGTATTCAATATGCTATCTTCCCAATTTTCTTCTGGGGCTTCCATGTTTTCTTCGTGACCCATAAAAAATTATAAATTTTGTTTTCGAATCTGACACTTTGGCAAATTATGTATACATACCATACAATTTGTCCGTTTTGTATCTCGGACTGTTTGAATTCTTTGCGTAACCTGTCTGACTAGTTCGTATGTAACAATATTTCCCAGTTGTCCCTCAAAACCTTTTTCGTGGCCCCTAGGACTAACATCTGCTTTTTTTCATTATGTCTTCTAATATTATTTTTATTTGTACAAATATTCCAAAATGTTCCGTTGATTTTAATTTAACTCTTTTATTATTAACCAAAATTCTGTCATTGGTGAACCCAGAGTCATCTCTTTGTGGCTTCCCTTCCATCAATGTTTTATGTCTATTTCCATTTTAACAGTTAATTTTCGTTGTTCTATTTCGAAAATTATTCAAAATCTTTATAATAATAATATTTATTCGGCCCGTAGTTTTCACAAACATTTACATTATTCTAATTTAAGATGTAGGAAATCTAATGTTGCTAAGTGATGTACTGAGGTATTGAAATACATTTTTTTACAACATTTACAACATTGTGAATAACATTTTTTTAAACAACATGTTATTTTTACTCACTTTTTAAACACACAAGACACCTGATCGATATGATCAATATGCACCTAAATTGCCTATTCAGCGCCGTGCAACGGTATGTATCTAAATGGCCTATTCAGCGCCGTGATTTGTCTTTAGCAGGCTAAATTAACATGTTCAGTAAATCTTGGTTCTCTAACTGTATAAATACTAATTTTCGTGAGCAGGCTACTTACCCTAAAACATTTCATGTAACTACTTATATACCTAAAATTATTAATAATATTCTAAACGTGTAACCTGTCAAACCATGTGTTTAAATAAAGTTATTATATTTTAGTTTATTTTACAGTTTTCCCCTAACTTTTAATGGAACAAATTAAAACCTTGTTATTACCGCCTGGTTAGATCAAATAAATTAATTTATTCAGTTACCTAGTCACGGCCTCTAAATTATTAGGCATAGGCTTACTAAAGTCTTTTGTAAAGGCTTTTAAAAAACAAGTATTTAAAACATATTGATAAAGATATTTGTATGTAGGATAAGAAAAACTCGATGTAAGAGATATTATAAGTAAGAAGAGCTGATAATATATGTCCCATTACAAAGTACTAAAAATAAACACAAACGCTTTTATATCATCTCTGAAGGGATTTGCCCTATAAATCCTAGCCACTATAACGGCTTGGCTCGATCTACCGATAAATTTATAGTTGTGTTGTTATTAGGCACCTTATTAAAACAACAATCACTTTGAAGACAACTATATCACATCAACTGCTTCCTAGAAAATTACCGCCTTTTATTTAACTGGGTCGAAACAAATAATTATCATGTTATTTACAGAATTGTAATAATTTATCATACAAAATTGAAAACATCTGACAACAAATCATAAATCATAAGTAAATAAACAAATATTTATTAGGACTATAGCCTTTCACACTTTCTCTAGATTTCTCGCCCCTCCTCTCTCTCTTTCACTCTCTCTCTCTCTCTCTCTCTCTCTCTCTATATATATATATATATATATATATATATATATATATATATATATATATATATTATATTAAATACGGTGATATGTTTTCTTATAATATAGTTAATAAATTAAAAATATTTTAAAAACAAAAATACTTTTAATGAATATATTTATTCATAAAAAGTATTCTTGTTTTTGAAATATTTTAAATTTATTATATACATATATATATATATATATATATATATATATATATATATATATATATTGTTAAATATTTGGCAACATTGATTTCCGGAGGACCTTAACTCAATAAATGAAAAACGTTGACATTTTTGCACATACCTCACTGGGCGAAATACCACCACTTGTCGGACAGCTATTCAGGTGCACCCTTTCCCGCACTTATCATTTACCTAAGGAACTTAAGAGAAATCACATATAATTCAAAATGTCACTAATAATGCTAATAGTATCTTCGCCACACGACGGGAGAAACAAAGAGAGAAAAATCTACGTCACGTATAGCGTAACGGGAAATATGTTCGAACTAAACCGAGCCTTGCTTAGAACTCACGAGAAACTGCGTCACGTCGAGAGGGACGGGAGGGATGTCGTTTTACCGACGTCTTGAAATGAACTGTGCCGTACCGAACCTTGTAAGGGACAAAGGTTGGCCGATAAGGAGTACCTCTCTGAAGCATTTACACTGTTTTTTAAATTATATTTAATTTAAAGAAAAGTACGTAACATATATATATATATATATATATATATATATATATATATATAAAGTTCTGTCTCTGTCTTTTTGTGTTCCTATTTGTAATTATATTTTCTAAAATATGTACAATCTAATCTAAGGAACTTTCTTAAGCATGTCCCAACTTTATGATATGAAAACCTTAAGATATAGTACTGTTTTTAGATTTTTAGTGAATGCCTCATACAACAATTAATATCATTTCCTTTTTTAAATTTTGAAAACCAAACAGCATAGTTGTGTTTAATATTAGTCTCCCATGATGATTTCTTGGATAAATATTTATTATATTTGAGAAATGTGTAAAATATATTTTAAACAAACGTAAACTACAAATACGTTCATCTGTAATACGCATTGGTATTGCGAAGTCTATCTACCTTTGGCCAGGTTCGTTTCCTTTTGTTGCTATAAGACTCTCGTTACAGCTTTAACGGTAATTAAGGACCGTTGACGATTCTATACCCTACACTGGAACTTACCTCCGTAATTGGTCCCTATGTAATAATAGAGTTGTACTATTGAAGTATAAATAATATTCGAGCTGGCTTGTGAGTGAAAGTTATAATTAAATAATAAAAATATATACAACTCACAAATATACAATTTTTTATTTCAAACATGTTTCGACGACTACTTTGTCGTCATCTTCAGTGAAAATACACAAATGAAATTAACTAATATATATATATATATATATATATATATATATTAAACATAACCTATAAAGTTTTAGCAAAAGTAAAAACAAAAGTAAAAGTTTTTACTTTTGCTAAAACTTTATAGGTTATGTTTAATATATATATATATATATATATATATATATATATATGTATATATATATATATTTTAGTTAATTTCATTTGTGTATTTTCACTGAAGATGACGACAAAGTAGTCGTCGAAACACGTTTGAAATAAAAAATTGTATATTTGTGAGTTATATATATTTTTATTATTTAATTATTGAAGTATGATTTATAAAATTGGAAACCATATAAAATCTGGTTTTAAAGCTGTAGTTAGTTTTAAACACTGTTCTTTTATTGTCTTCTAAACATTTTACATTTCGAAATACCAAAATATAAAAAAGTAGTTTTGTAAAAGTCAAACTAAAACCGAATTCTTAAAATTTTTATTTAGGATTGATGGTAGCAACGTTACAAAGGAAGCAGGAAGAAACAGTATTGAATAAATATTCAAATTTGTCTCTGTAAACAAGAGATACTTGTTACTCGATTATGTTTTCTAAAGGGTAGATTTGCAAAGGGTTAACCGTAGTAAATGTTTTAATTTGATTTTACTTCAGGTTTCAAAAGAATATAATTAAATTTTTACCCTTAATCAGCGAAAAGAAGATTACAGCCTATTTCCGCCATCACAGCAGATTATCTTGAAGGTGTGAAATTATTATATGAGAGATGTTACTTCATTGTATTTTCTATAGTGTTGATTTCCCAAAAAGTAAAACGTAGTAAACTATTTAAATTTAAAGTAAACTTTAATTTGAGTTTACTTTAGTCTTAAGAAGAGTATAAATTAATTTTTAACAACTCTATATCAGCGTAAAGAGCGTTCCAGCTTGTTACCTCCCCCATGTAAGCGGATTATCTTTTTGATGTGAGAATATGCGTATACGCGGTGTATGTCCTTATATTTGGTCTGTGTGTTTAACTATATCTTTAATAGCAAAAGAATTACAGCTTTATTAGGTGAAAGTATTTACTTTGTGGTATTGCTGTTAAATCTATACAGGTAAATAGCCTGCATTATTAGGTTCAAAATTAATATTCCGACATAACTATGCAGTACTACAATATTTTTTTAATTGCCATTCGATGGTATAAACTTTCTAACTTATAAGGTACAATTAAACAATCTTGCTTATCTCACCACAATTAAAACAGTAAAGTAATAAAAATATTTTACTAAAAGTTGTTTTGATATAAAATTCCGGAGCAAAACAAAATACTCTTAAATATATACCAATAATAAACGTGTTAACATTTTGTGTTTTATAGAAAAGAAGGGAAATTCCATTACCTTTAAATCCTAGGTTGGCAATATGTTGCAAACATATGTTTAACGTGTTTATAGATTGATAGGCCTTAAGTAATTATTCCTTTACTTTTATAGACTGCCCTTTGAAGTATACGAAGTGTATACTTGTTCAGTAACTCCTTTCTTATATAACTCGCCCGTAAGCAGCGTATGTATAAAAATGATTAATTTTAAAGGGGAACGGAATACTCACTACTGTTGATTTATTAACGGAGTTGGGTTTTACAGTTTAATTAAATTGTAAATTTGGAAAAGCAATCACAACGTTTACGGGTGGACAAGTTACGTTACCTCTTCCTACACTTTATTTTTACGTAATTTTATTAAAGAATTTTTTATATGAAATTGATCAAATGATATCTTTTCATTTTCGTAAAGTTGTTAAATACTTCAAATATTTCATTGTTTTATTGTGATGAATACATTATTATAAGTGTATACTATGTTTCGGAAGTAAAATGTTCTACCAAACATTTATCAAAATAATAAAACATAAAATATTTGTAAAACATAATTTCCTACCTATACATAATAACTGTCTTCTAATAACAATATATATATATATATATATATATATATATATATATATATATATATACATAACCTTTCGGTATTTAACAGCATGCGTTGTAGGTACTTAATGTTAGGCTGTGCATTACCACAGCTTCAAAGTATCATCAGGTAAATGCGAATCACGTTTCTTCAACTTTGAGGCTAACATGTTGCAAAAATGGAATAAAAAGAAATAAAAATGTATTAAACAATAATATCGTTTTTCACTATAGTATTTGTTATTGTATAACGTGTGTAGTTCGAAATAAAGTTTATGCTTGTGTAATAGGTGTTGGGAAGGAATTGGTTAGCTCTACCTTATTTATAAATACTAAACCAGCAACACCATATAAAAGATTACCTTATGATATAGAGCCTGAAGGCTCCAAATATGATAAGTAGGTATTTTATAAATATAAAGATAATAGTAAGGCAAATATTGGGTTATGATTTGAAAAATTAAATTTATGTTGATTGTAACGTACCTCAAGATATGTATATTAATTATATTACGAATCGGGTTGTGGTTACCCCCATTAAATTAGCCCAATTATTTATTATTTCCTTATTGTTATAAATGTAAACAATACTGGAAATTTTAAAAAAATAATATTAATAAACCTTTGGTAAGCCAGATGGTATGTTTTTCTACAAAATACGTAATAACTATATTAAACTCTATGATGGCTAATATGATAAAGCAAAATGCCATTTCTTTTACACCTGAGAAACAAATATCTATGAACTATTGAAATAACAACCTTCCTTTGTTCATTGACCTCTTGCATGTCAGAATAACGTCACTAGAAAGTCTCTAGTCTGGCAGAGAGATGTTCACTTCTTATAGCAGTTACATTACATGATCGTGATTAGTTTATTTTATATAACACAAAACAATTACTCAATAACAACTTTAAATTGGGAAATTAAGTAAGTAGAAAGTTATTAGAATAATTCAATACATAACATCAGATGTATTATAAATCCTTCCGCGCCATTAACTTTCAATTTTCCTCTCCAATTAACCTGAATGGTAAATTTATATCGCAAAACAAGAGTTATGATGCGATCTGCTCACACCTGAAGACGCAGAATCAATTAATCTACATTATACCCAACTAGAACGCAATTATGAGGTGAATGAAATTAGATACACGTCCTTATATAAACGCTTTATGACTGATTACAATGTGTTGTGTAATTACGTTATCCATGTGGCTATATGTTCCTTAATGAAGTGTTCAGACAAAGTTAATTTAAATGCTATTACGATCTAGCCTAAAACTTTAAAACCAACGAATTTTTATTTTAATATCTGATTTATCTATTTAAGTCATATTATTTAATTTAGTACTTATGATTAGTTCAATGGAAAACGAAGTATCAATGGTTTTAATTTTCAAAGATCAATAAAAGCTGAGTGTAGCATAGTATGATTGAGTGACACGATGGTAAGATCAATATGTGTCAGCAAAGTATCTGTGTAATATATATTACTGATAGCAAAAATAAGGGTTGCATCCACCCAGTAAATACAAATGTATTATTATCTAACTTTATTTCAATAATTAAAATAAATCACTAAGGAGGATAATTGCACCTTAAACAATTACTATCCTTACAGGTCGCTCAGGCTCTTATTAGTGTAGTTTGCCTTATTTACCCCTCCTTTGAAGGGGAGGTAGCTTTCCGTTGCTCTTTGGCTCGAAAAATAAACTTTCTTATACACTTCATTCCGTTTTGATATTTTAAAGATTAATTTTTGTAACAATAAGATAAATGTTTTAATGTAATATACTGTTTTTATTTTGTAAAAATAAAGAGATAATTTGATGCAATTCGGAATAAATAACATTTGCGTGTTAACATAATAATTTTGAAACCTGTTGTAACATATTTTATCTTGCTCAAAAACAGATTATTTACCAATGTACTGGTACATTTTGGATTATTCAAATATCATTATTTTGTTGTGACTTTTGTTTTAGAGGAAACTCTATAGTCTCCCGCTCACCAACCTTGCAACTCATGTTGTTGCAGCAGTTCACGACGACTTTCAATAGCCGGACGGATTTCTTTAAATTACAAAATACAATTATTGTCTTCCTATCATAAAGAAAATAAATAAATGAAATAAAACATACCAAAAGTTTATCTTTAAGTCGACTATAGATATAATTTAAAATAAATGTAGCATACAGAAATTTAGATTCTATTTTGAGGATGTAACAAGTAAGAATGTAAACTAAAGTGAATTATAAATATTTCTATAGACAAAATGGAACATATAACGCCTTGAGAATATATTTTAAAACTTTGTTGGTCTTCTCTATCTTTCTTTCTCTCACACAGTCATACACACACACACACACACACACACACACACACACACACACACATACACACACACACACACACACACGCACACACACAAACACACACACACACACACACACACACACACACACAAACACACACACACACACACACACACACACACACACACACACAAACACACACACACACACACACACACACACACACACAAACACACACACACACACACACACACACAAACACACACACACACACACACACACACACAAACACACACACACACACACACACACACACACAAACACACAAACACACACACACACACACACACACACACACACACACACACACACACATAGAAAAGGTAGCTGTCAAGGCCATAAAAGTAAAAGTATAAAAAAATTGAAAATTAGGAAAGACGCGTTTAAAACATCCTTGAAATCTGGTATAAACAATAAAGAGAAAATAAAAATACAGAAATATAATGTTAGGTGACAAACTCTACTTTAATTTCCCTTTAAAAATGTTTACAATACAACATAATTACCTAGCTGAACTCAAGTCTTAATTAACGCTTAATATTTAATAATGCAATTTAGCTAATTTCACTCTGGGCCTTTTAAAAGGTTACTGTAATCTGGATGATCTGTAAATGACAATTTAGAAATGAGTTATCGATAAAACCTAATTATACTCTTAATATTTAAATTTTGAAAAACCTTTTCGTGGGTTGGCTGAAATGTTACTTAATTATTACAACGAATTATTTTTTTTTTAATTTGTATATGAGGCTCACAGGATGTAGGTAGTTATCCTTGGACATCCTTATGGTTGCGATGATGGCATTCTTCGACTTGTTCTCTCTCTTTCTGCATATAGAAGATTAGACGGCCGTTCCTTGACTCGCTTCTCTGCACTACTTGCTTTGCACTTAATTACTCTTTTATTAACTTGCTTGTTATTTTAAAAATTTCCCTTTCCCTCTTACATTTATCCCTTTGTTACTCACTTGCCCATCCCCGTCGTTCCCTTCAACCCAGTTCCCATACTCACACGTCCTACCACCGTCGATCTTCGGAATTAAGTCCCCGTCCTCTCGTGTTTGGTTTTCTCTCTCCCCTAGCGTCTTATTCCCCTATCTGGAAAATTTTTAACCAATCACAATACACTTTTTCAAATACAACCATACCATCTCAGCTATAACCTCTAGTTTCAAAATTTGTACCGTTACTTGAGGGTTACTTATACGTTTTTCAAAAACAATGTCATTGCCCTAACCTTTCTCTAACGGTATTTTAACCACCCTCTAGCGCCTTGTTTCTTCTAACACACAACAATATTATTTGGTGTTTCTATTGTCTTCAAAAGTCAAAAGCCTTAAATTAATATTTTATATTTTACAACCTTTATACTGCGCCGCCTTTTGCCAGCATTTCAAGACTTGAGATTCATATTCTCTAACTATGAATTAATTTTATGTAACAATATATAGGGAGAGTGTGAACTAAAATTAGGAACTGAGAAAGGTAGCAGAGAAAGTAAAACATAAGAATAAAAGAGAAAATCATATTATTAAGTATTAGTAATAAACACCAATATTAATACAAGTAGTTACAAAAGAGTTAAATATAAAAATAAAATATATAAACGCATAATTAGTAGTTTACGATGAGTATGGAAGGTGTATATGTAGGTGCTAGTATAGTTTTTGATTACGAAGAACTGTATAGAATAATTTTTTAATCGATTTCTTCTTGCTTAAGATTTTGATAAATTAGATGAGTGACTTTTACAAAGTTTGTATTATTTTTAGACAAGTTTATGCTACGTTATACAATGTTATATAAAAGCTTCAAGCCCATTAGTTTTAAAAGTCCATTACATCACTCTTGTGCATACAATTTGTGAGTCATGAGCTTAGTCTAACCAAAATATCTCTCACACATAAAAATATTGTTTTAATAGATTAAAAGGGTAAAAGGTTGTAGATTTAAAAGAGTTTAGTGATTATAAATTCTCCATTTAGTTGATTATGTAAAATGATCGAAAGTGAAGACGGGAATTTCCTCATTGCAAAAGTTAAGTCAGTTAAAAGTTATTAATTTTAATTTTTAAAAAGATGTTACTAAAATTGGTTTACAGAAATCCCAGGGCTGCAAAATTAAACTAAAACAATGAGAGTCTAAAAAAATAATTGATGAAATGGCATTCCGTCTTATTTTAGTTACGATTTTTTAAAATTTTTGGAGATTGGAAATTCAATAATAAGGCTTATAAAACAGAATTTTGTTTTCTACACGCACTAGATAAAATTGTTACACAATTTTATGTGTAAATACAACGGAAATAGTATTGGTTTCTCATGAATATTCAGTTAAGGGATAAATGATATAAATATATCTAACATATGTCTTTAACCAAAGTTATTCAGTCTCTAGAAATAAAAAACTGCAAATCTAAGAAATATAAAAACCTAGTAATTTAGTATAAATTGTTTTTCCCATGAAAATGTAAAACTGATAGAAGCTGAGTCTTGCTACGTTTATAAAGAAAAATGTTGCTTTTAAGTTTCAATCAAAGGTAACACGACTCTAAGAATGCGGCGTACAGATGTAAGCATGCATGAAAAATATATCATTTGTATATCCTGAAAGCGTTTCTCGTCTCTTACAAATAGAAAGGAAGATCAGAGCGCAGAAAATAATCCCAGTTGGAAGTTTAACGTATTCAATTTCCTGACAAAGCGTTGATTTTGACAGATTTATTTAATGTAGAATTTTATTTGCAACAAAAGCCACACTTATTTAAAAATCCACAATATGTTCTAATAAAAATATTGGGAATTACCCCAATACAAAAATAACAAACATTCTATAAACTAGAATGACCCTAACGTCACTAAATTTACTTTAGTTTGTAACTTCTTGTTTGCTAGATTGTAATTTTGTAGTTAGACCCTGTGACGTCGAAATGTACCAAAGGGTTTAATCTCAAGTAACTTGTACTATCAACAACACCTATTATTTTTGTGGTATTGGGGTAGTTTCCAATGTTTTTATTGGAATGTATTGTGCCACAGTGCTCTTGATATTGTGCACATTATGTTATGTTTTGTCTAGCCTGTGGAATAATTACATTTATCTAAAAAAGGAGACATTTTTGGAAACATAAGACTATTTGTTGCGTAGGGTAACTAGAAGCCTGCGAATAATATGTTTTGTGGTTAGAGTTTAAATGGTAAAAATGTAAAGCTAATTAGGTTTTTAGGTCATAGCGATGATGCAGTTGTCTGACCGACCATGACAAAACTTGTGGCTATCAGCTATAGTAATGTTTACCATATTGTCACCATGAAGATACAACGCCGAGCCGAAAGCTTATATCCTTATTTAGTCTGGAAGGATAGCAGGACAGTTTAAGCCGTGTCTTGGCATTAGTTTATTGTTCAGCATATAAGACACCTAGGGTGCTGTTTTCGGGCAGGTATGATGACTCGGGTTCTGTGTTTGGCCAACCATGGCACCTCGGGCTCTATGTTCGGGTATCTAAAGCTGGTTTGTCACCTAACATTCTATGTTTGGATAGCTATGTCACATCATTTCTGTGTTCAGCCAAATATATCACATCATGTACTGTGTTCGGGTACGTATGTCACCTTAACTTCTGTGTTCGGGCAAGTATGTCACCTTACGTCCTGTGTTCGCCCAAATATATCACATCAAGTTTTGTGTTCGGGTAAGTATATCACCTTAAGTTCTGTGTTCGGGCAAGTATGTCACCTTACGTCCTGTGTTCGCCCAAATATATCACATCGAGTTCTGTGTTCGGGTAAGTATATCACCTTAAGTTCTGTGTTCGGGCAAGTATGTCACCTTACGTTCTGTGTTCGCCCAAATATATTACATCAAGTTCTGTGTTCGGGTAAGTATATCACCTTAAGTTCTGTGTTCGGGCAGGTATGTCACCTTGCGTTGTGTGTTCGCAAAAATATATTACATCAAGATCTGTGTTCGGGCAAGTATGTCACCTTACGTTCTATGTTAGCCCAAATATATCTCATAAAGTTCTGTGTTTGGACAGTAATGGCACATAAAGATCTGTGTTTAGACAGGTATGAAACATTAAGTTCTGTCTTTGGACAGGTTTGCCACCTCAAATTCTGATTTCTGGCAAGTATGTCACCTCATAATCTGTGTTCGGGCAGGTAAGTCACCTCGTGTTCTGTGTTAGGGCCGGTATCACACCTCAGTTTCTGTGTTCAGGCAGGTATGTCAGCTCAAGGTCTGGGTTCGGGCAGCAGGTATATAAGCCTATCGTCTGTGTTCGAGTATGACATCAGTCGATATTCTGACAGTTTAGCAGATATATAATGATGTTTGAAAGTTTATGCTTTGAGTTTATTCAAGAGCAACTCGTATATAGCAATTGTTCACATTGTTGAATTATTTTAATTTATATTTTACAAACTAACATAAACACATATAAAAATTGTAGTATTAGATCATGTTTTCACTTAATTTAAATATTTCCTGTAAGTTATAGCAGATTAGCGCCATTTTTTTAATTATAAATAATTGTTATTACAATTTTGTGAAAGAATACTGGGCTCGAAAAGCAGTAGTATTTTCGAAATGAATTAGGTCAATTTATGACTAATTTGATTTCCTTATATGCCACAAAATTACAATTTGTATATATTTGTTGGTAAGAAACCACTGCATTCCTAAATTGCACTGAATTACGATAACCTTAATTTCTAAATCATGAATAAATATTAGTTTTTTTTAACTCCTACAGAGATTATTTATGTTCAGACATGTAATAAATTGAAAATAATCATAATTTTCTTTAACTTTAGGTTTTAAAATATTTATATAATAAAAACAACTTCTTGATACCTATATTAAATACCTACAATCAAATAATATTAACGATCAAGTCCATATCTCTTCATTTACAAATCTGTGCCACGACCAAATTTATTTTACATTATATTAATAATGTACAACCAAATATATACATTCAATAACCAGCCGTGTTGCCACAACGAGAGTAAATATTGGCATCAGTAATAGCCTACATGGGTTGTATTTATATTCCAAATCCCCTACGTTCTGCGCAATGCAGTTGTCATTCAATTGTGTTTATGATGTTTGAACTTTCAATTTGGGTTTCAGTATTTGGTGGAAACGGATTTTAACGTGATATTTATGTTAAAGGCCTAAAATGATGTTAAATAGTTTCTGTTTTTTTTAACATTTAGTTTTAAAATAAACTATTATTAAATTGAAAATATTTTTTGTGGTTATTTATTATGATACCAACCAATAGGAAAAGAAATATTAATTGGTAATTTATCAGATTATTCGTTTACCTGAAATACATCATTATTGTTGTCTATCTGTCGTTTGGCAAAGCAATTCGGGTGAATACGTCTATTCCTAATGTACAATAAGATATACTCAGGTGATTGTCTCTCCTAATTGTTAGTTTATAATTAACAAAAATCGTTAACAAGTCATAAAAATAATAACTGGGATCGTAAAAATCTTTAAGTGTAATAAAAGCATGTTTTACTTCCCTTTCTGTCTTCTATAAAAAATAGAATAAAATCATGAGCTGAAGAGTTTTATAGTTGAAGAATTGATCATTAATTTTAAAAAATCTATAAAAATGAAGCTAACTACGTAGGCATCTCCGTTATATCCAGTGACGCTTTTATTACGGAAACATGTTATTGAATAAAAAATGTTATTTTACGGAGGTACCAATGTTATGTTTGAGCTCACAGAGATGGCTTAAATTTACTTTAAAGAGTACTCCAAGAGCATCCAACATGCAAATACCTGAAGGGGCCACGGCATTAGTGCAATACGTGAAAAGAAATCCCAAACCAAATATAGTTGCTTTCTTCTTGTGTTGGCTAAATGTCACCGTTCGTTTTGTAAAATGATTTGCTCCTATAGGCGTCATGCTACTCTGCTTGGGTCAGATTCCTTGGAAGTGTTTGCCTCCATAATCCCTTTAAGGTCACGATTAAATAATGAAGGAAATTGTGTTATTTCTATTTCGTAGAACTCACTCTGTAATCCAAAAAGTTTAGAGAAGGAGGGACGTTTTATGACTGAAAGTGTTTTAAAAGTAAATTGAAACACTCCCATTTATTTGGGAAATTTCCCTACATTTATAATGCAAAGCCTTAAATATCTTTACTGGCTGCCGTTTCAGAATAGTAACTTTAAAATAAAATTAAATCCCAAGTTAGAAAAATAAAAAAATAAAGGAGATTAAAAAGATATTTCATTTATTTTACCATAAGTAAACTTATTCAAGAGACAGCAAATGTGGTCATTTACATTTAGCCGCATTTGCGTGATAATTCCCCTTCATTGTTTCGTTTCTATTTTGAGGTTTTATTTCACCTCAGAACGTGAGCTAACGAGCAGCTACTAGTAGGAAATGACAACATAAGTTATATTGTATATTGCAGGTTTAACAAGCGTAAAAGTTCCCACCGAGGGGGAAGAGCGTTTTGTTTTGCATAAATCATTGTCATTGTTGGCTTGGTTTTTGAGAAAAGCGCGAAATGTTTTTCAAAAGGCACAAAATGACGAAACTGTTTGGTTTTGCCTACAGAGGTAACAATCTGCATATTCTAGAAACTTTATACAGAGTTTTCTTCAGACACAGTTTACTCCTAACTATGGAAAATCAGTAATCATTTACCAAGAAACTCTGATATTAATTTGCTAAAATTATGCATCGTAACAGTACCAAAACCATCAGGGATGAATGATACAATAATTCAAGATATAAAAAAAATTATGTCTTGTCTTACAACTTTCATTATTGTATTATTCATTCCTGATGATGTTGGTGCTGTTTATCAACGAAAAGATTTAAATATAAAATAATAAAAAATGCTTGTTTTTGAATAAACTTGGTTGTTTTTGATTAATATACAAGAAACATTATATATATATATATATATATATATATATATATATATATATAATAAAATATTTCAAAAACAAGAATACTTTTATTGAATATATTTATTCAAAGCTTTTTGCCGATAAAATAGTACCAGCATCTTCAGGAAAATAATTATCTATTTATTGAATAGATAATTATTTTCCTGAAGATGCTGGTACTATTTTATCGGCGAAAAGCTTTGAATAAATGTATTCATTAAAAGTATTCTTGTTTTTGAAATATTTATTTTATTAACTATATTACAAGAAAATATATCAACATATAAATATATATATATATATATATATATATATATATATATATATATATATATAGTTCAAACATATTGTTTTGTAACTCTTCATTAAAAATAAAATAGTAATCTAAATTTAAGAAACAGCAAATTTTTGTCAATAAATTTTTATTTTTTGGAAAATATTTTTTTATAAATCTTGTACACACACACACATATATATATATATATATATATATATATATATATATATATATATATATTATATATATATATATATATATATATATATATATATATATATATATATATATATATATATAGTTCAAACAGATTGTTTTGTAACTCTTCATTAAAAATAAAATAGTAATCTAAATTTAAGAAACAGCAAATTTTTGTCAATAAATTTTTATTTTTTGGAAAATATTTTTTTATAAATCTTGTACACTAGTTAGTAAACTGAATTATTTCACAACTTACATTTTAATTTATGTAATAACAATGTTGCTTTATTAGGCTATAAATAGATATTAAGGAAATAATTATATTTTATACACAGGAAGAGATAATATATTGTTCTTCAGCAAAGCTCTGTACTTATGCATAAACACAAAGGGAAGTAAAGCAAACGTGGCAACAATGCGGGTCACAACAGATTAAACGAATGCTGCGATTGTTTCCATATTTAAGCCGAAATAAATGCGGCCAGATATTATAGGCTTTATATTTACAGTTCTACGCGTGTGCATCATTGTTAAGACAAATATATGGAGCTTAGGGAATATTCTGTGTCTTGTATTTACGTTTTAATCAATTGAATTTTATTAGAAAATAATTAACAATTGAATTTTATTCAATGCAAAATATAAAACTCATTTCTTTGACAGTCAAGTTTTACAGAAAGCCTTGATTAAACATTTTTGAATACATGTGGCCAATTTTGTATCTGACATACTTCCTAAAACTAAAATTTATTTTTAATATTGATATTAAAAAAATTAACGAATTAGCTCTACCTTTATACAAATTCCATAAAAATGTGATGCATAATTAAATTATATTCAGTCATTCACAAATGGTAATATATGAGCTAAAAATAAAACTATTTAAAGTAGATTCCTAAAGTATTTGTCCTGTAGCCACAGTAAAGAATATTTCCTTTGAATTCTCTATGTACAATGGGTCAACTCTTTCAAAGAGAAACAAATAAAACCTACTCACAAGCCAAACAAATAAAATGAACTGTTTCTATTAAAACAAAAAACAATGAGTTGCCGAACGTATTAAATAAACGTATAAAATCCTATTAAAAACTAGAGGTGAATATTTCCAGGTGAAATACAAAGTTGCTCGTATTTCCAGCGCCTAAACGCGACTGAGCCTCCATTCATTAATAAGATAACTGGCGTTGGCAACATGATTAAGTTGCAAAAACCAACTCCAGCAATAACTCCTCGGAACTGTCTAATTCTGTTTCATTAACAAGTGGAATAACTGGAAACCAGGCAATTGATAATGGTTTTAACAATAATATTCAATTACAATGGAGTACAATACTTTAGTAAAGCAACAAACTTTTCGCGCTTCAGAACCTTTCGAACTCCTGGTGTACCTTTAAAACTATATCCTTTGCCACTATTGAAGAATAATAAACTATGAATAACAGGAGATTGTATCTATTCCAAGGATTCAATGCACCAGTACTCGTATACTATATTCTGCTTGTACCGTATACATACAATAAACTATACACGCGTGTATTGTATTGTATCTAAAAGATGACTAAAACCACTCTGTCTCCCTCTCTCTCTTTGAGAGAAACATTTTATTTTATATAATTTTTCTATTTTTATACTTTTTGTAAACTAACAAAAATTAACCATTTGTACAATAGGTGTATGAAAGTTTAATAAACATTTTAAAAGAAAAACTAAACAATGAGACTAGGGTTTTCATACAGAAGCTCTTAGCGTGTGGATTCAGGGTTTAATTATTGTAAGGATTTGGCACCTGCCTACCATTGCTACCCCTCATCTATTGTGTTAGCAGGACGTATCTCCTCCTCTTTCTAATTAATCGCTTCTTACAGCCGAGGAAATCAATATACCTCTAGCAAGTTCAAAAAAGTGGCAAAATTCCAACAATCTCTTAAAAACAACAACTACGACGGAGATTGTTACCAATGTTTTTAAGAAAAAAAATAATATATACATATAGTGCAATAAATATAAAGGTTCAAATTTAAATAATTAACTGTTAAGATACAACAATAAAATGTTAACAATGTAAGTATCCCTATAATAGCAATACAAATATGAAAAAAACTATTTTGCTGTTTTGATAAAAGAATTCAGGTTCTTAAAACTGCTTATAAATAATATACAAAGAACCATATCTCTAATAAATTGTTAGGAAACCACGTTTCAGAGTTAAAGTCTCATTAAAGTATTTCCACTCATTTATAAAATCAATATATCTTTATGACTTCATTAAAAGAACTAAGTTAGTGTGTAAACTGACTTAGAGATGAATAGAAATTGTGATAAACTGAGAAGACAATTTGAAATTGTTTTGACAACTTAATTGCAGTGTTATAGTAAAAGGCATCTCTTGTTACTTTAATATCTCGATCATACTGAGTAATCGAATAATCAAGTTATGAAGATGGATACTTTCAACTTAAAATTAAAATATATGCGTTAACAGTTTTAAAAAACCTATATAATATAAATATGTAGCTTACGGTAATATGTATTGTCCACTAGTCATGAAAACTATTGACTCTATCATTTTAATTTGACTTTGTAAATAATTTATCCTCAGGAAATTTTTCTTTTTCTCTTTTTTTATTAAGAGACATCTATTTCTTATTTAATTATTAGACATAGACATACCATAACAACCTTAGTCGCCCATGTTATTTCCAACGGAGGGAGAAATTGAATTTTTTAAGCTATATTTTTCTCCTTCAATTTCAATAATAGTTTTGTATATTGAATATCTTATTAGAATGAGATAATGAACATCGTTACAAAAGTATAAATCCAATTTCCTTAAAACATAATAAACGTTAGTAGACAATGTAACTCTAATGTTGAACTCTCTTGCATCACTTTTCATGTAATTACCTACATATAACCATTGTCATTGTTATCGGGATTAATTAAACATATAAAATAACAACTACCATTTTTTTCAGGGTAGGTTTGAATAAAGCTCTATGGTTAGTTTTAACTTCCTTGTGGTGTTAAGCCACAGATGGGTCTATTTGGCTCCTTATCTACTTGAATAGTTTACAGGACGTGACAGGTTTATTATTATATTATCAATTCCAGACCTTGAGTGTTATGTCAATAAACGTTCAATAAACCAAGCAAAAAAATTTAACAACCTAATTTAAAAATAAATGACTAATTTATCAACTTAATTATAAAGTTAAAAGATTTGACACGTTTAACCTAGAAAGTTTCTTTCAAGCGCTGACAGGATTTCCAGCCATTGAGCTGCAAGAACAAAGGGAAATGCAATTACCTAAGTTTGTAATTTCCTGGAGCACAATTACACAGGAAATAACAACTAATCAACATACCTGGCTCTTTAGAAAAAGAGTTTTACACTCAAGATTTGTAGTTAACCAATTTCTTGAAACATGTGATTTCAGTAGAAAATTGCAAATAATTTCGTTTAATTTTAGGTTTGGACATTCCTAGTAAAATCAGAGTTATAGGCCGGTCTATTGTGACAGAGTTTACATCTTGAACTTTTAAATAATCTTATAAATTTCGCAGCCTTCTATAACACAATAATTTACAATCACATTTTTTTTTTCAAAAACAAGGACATTTTATAAACAGTAAAGTATCACTTATTCACCCTTTTCACTCTGATGTGGAAATATATTTAGTTTAACCCCTTTATACGACCACGAAGAACTAAAATATAAGTCACTTAGGCGTAATACAAATAGTTTCTTGTTAATGTTAGCTTTAAAGAGCGAAAAATCTCTAAATGTAACATCGCTATCGGAGAGGTCTAAAGAAATGTTTGGTAAGAGGGACATTCCCTGTCATAAGGAAGGAGGTAGATATTTTTCCGACAGGATTTACCTTTACCTGACTAAGTACAGTATTTTACTGAAGGAATGGTTTAGAATGTTGCATATCGCTAAGGTTTTAAAACCCAATTTTAACTTTTATTACCTATGTTTTTGTATTTATTAGTAAATATTTAGCTAGTAGTACTCGGATCTAATAGCATTCATTAAACGTTTATTATTAAGTGGGACGTAATAATAAACTATTCTTAACAAATATTTATTATCACGTAGATATTTATTCCGCAATGCGAATGCATTGTAAGCAAACAGTTGAAAAAAATCTTTGAGGAAACTGTTTTTAATTTACATCTACTGAGAACCTCAACTTTTTTTTAATATTTTAAAATAAATAAGGAACATACAAAATGGTTAGAAAATGTAATTTAAAATGGAATTTAATCACATTTTTCATCCATCCCCATGTGTGTTTTTAGGAATACATTCTATAGAAACCAACTTTTCTATAATCTAAATCATATTTGAAAACCGTATTGGGTTTTTCTTTTTGAATTTAAAATTGTGACACAAAGTTCTGGAATTGAATAATGTGTCTATTTAGCTAAAATTAAAATAAATGTATACCACTATGGAACGACTACATTTACTACAAGCATATTATAAGATCGTTAGAGATAAGATTACTTCGCCCTTTGGAATAATTTCTGAATCTAATCAAACATGATTCTTTTCTCTTTTAGATTTAAATAACTGAATATTAAAAAAGAAATTAATTATACATTCTTCCAGAACATTACACTTTCGATTTTCTTCTTTAATTATCCAGAAGCGTCGGATGTATAGCTTCAAGGATAACTCGTGCTTCTTGTTCCTTACACTTGTACATGAATGTTAAATAAATAAATTCAACTGTCAGCCCCAAGTGTAGACTTTAACTCTTACAGTTAATTGTGCGGTGGAACTGTGCAATATGTTCTCTGTGAACAATTTATTCGCGTATTTAAACCTCTATGCGCTACGAGAAATGTTTCTTTCAACTATCTATCATGCAACTCTTTTGAAGAAGCATTCTTAAATACAAATAGAATTTACGATTCTATATTTCCTAGCGAATGGAACAGAGCATGGTTCCTTTTGAAAAACTTTATTTCTGTTTAGTTAATATTTATATTGATTTGTGAACATTTTATGCAGTAAAAAAATTGTTTGCTTATTTATCAGTATTATTGAAATACCATTGTGAAATATAAGTATAAAATCTTGAAAGATTGTATTATATTTATATTTATATATATATATAATGTGTACTGTCAGCCCCAAGTGTAGACTTTAACTCTTACAGTTAATTGTGCGGTGGAACTGTGCAATATGTTCTCTATGAACAATTTATTCGCGTATTTAAACCTTTATGCACTACGAGAAATGTTTCCTTCAACTATCTATCATGCAACTCTTTTGAAGTGCAAGAAGCATTGTTACATACAAATAGATGCTACTTGTAACACATATAAATATTTCCTAGGGAACAGAGCATTGTTCCCTTTGAAAAACTATATTTCTCTTTAGTTAATTTTTATATTGATTTGTAAACATTTTATGCAGTAAAAAAATTGTCTGCTCATTTATCAGTATTATTGAAATACCGTTGTGAAATATAAGTATAAAATCTTGAAAGATTGTATTATATTTATATTTATATATATAAATGTGTGCGCTCTAGGACCTCATAACACTTACAGGAATCTTATTTCACGGATTTTGTTACTTACAAACTCGAAATAAACATATTTAAATAAAACTTTTAACTCTTATCGTGTTTTACTCTTCCGATTTAACTGTGATTAGAAATAGAAAACCTAGATTAGGAAGGAGTTTGAAGTTACTTAACTATTTGGAATTAAAACTTTGATTCGTTACGCCCAGTGAACGGGTTAAACTGGGACGAACAATCGCATTCCTGTTTCTATTGTCTCTGGATATAAAGTTGGGTTCAGTGCGTTCAATGAATCGCTCCATTATTTCTTTACAGATCAGAGTTTAAATATAATCTTTTCTATGTAATTTTAAAATCAATTTAACTGTTAAATAACGTTAATATTATCTGTTAAAATTCCAAAACTATATATGTTTCAGTTTAGGAATTAAATAAATTTGTTTAACTTTTATAACTATTTTTATCTTATTTTCGGTCATTAATAGAAGTCCTACAAAGTCTTATACAAAAGAAATTTATTTATTTAAAGTCTTTGTTATGTAACACGGATACATTTTATACAGGAATCAAATATGTATTAGATAAGATACTTGTTTAAATATAAAAGCTTTAATACAATTTAAAATTGTATTATATGTAGTAATAATACTGTATATAATGTAAATTGCAATAATTTTACTACAATATTATATATATACGCATACATAAAGTTATCAAGTATGTAAGAGTAGGCAATGGTTCAGTGATTATTAGAATCATAGTCATTAGAATTATAAAGCAGTATTAGGAGCAATTCGTAATTGATTTAGTAAACTTTATCGTTTAAACATGATCTTTTAATTTAGACGTGATAATAAAATGAGAATGTATACTTTAACAATTATTAAATATTACACGTTTTTGGTATCGTTAAATTAACACGTTTATAGAAAAAAATGTTTTCAATTTGACCAATTTTAGAGTACAAATTTTGCTACAATCAAAATGAAAACATCTTGTGTAAATGAACCGATTAAATTTACTAAACGATTTGTGAATCGTTCCAAGAATCGCTTTATAATTCTAATGTATTGACTCTATGATTCTAATAAATGTATAACAAATGACTTCTCTTCCATAGTCGATACCTTTTTGATAGAACGCTATGGCTGTTCTCTCTCTCCCTTTCTCTCTCATTTACACTTTCTCTCTCTCTAAGGAATCGACCTTAAGATACCTGAACAATAAACGCGATCACCTGATCTCTCCTTTATTAAACTTGTAGTTATGATTCAAAAATAATAATAATATAACTTTATGTCTACTGATATATTTAATATCCATGATTTAAAATTAGGATAAAATATGATTTAATACAACAGCTGTTATTATTGCTCTTAGGCTCCGTTGTTTTCTGTGTTTTGCATTAACAGTGACTCTGATTAAATTATGTCTAAATGCTTCAAGTTATTAAAGTTCCGTTTTATTAATGACGGGTTCATGACGTGTTCATGACGTAAGCTATTTTCTTATAATGACTTATGAAGGATTATTGAATAAATCTCGTTACGCGTTGCTATTTACTCCTATTTTCATGAATAGTGCCGCATTTTAAATTGTAACTGATTTTGACTGACACTATAAAAATATAAACTTTATACGAGATTTCTAAACGTATTAATACACGTTTAAAACTTAATATATCAAGTTGGCTAGATTAGGAACAAGAAGGTGATTGGTAAAGAAGATAGGAGAAAGGGAAGCGATGGAAAGGAGACGCGATCAAAGAAACGGGAATGAAAGAGTATATATATTTTTGCAATAGAGGAAAAAAGGTCGCGGGTTTGGAGATGGTAGAAGTCCGTGAGGCCGGAGAGGAGCTTTGGAAGCCGCAGTGAGCCGCCGTTTTAAGAGTAGGAAAAGAGATCCAAGCCTGAGAGCCGAAGACGACAGGATAAAAGGAACGCATCCTTGGACACAAAAGGGATCACGACGCCAAGCGTGGAAACTCTAAGGATCCCCCAAGCTACTGAATTTGAAGGGACCAGTTAATTAATTATTAGAAAATAATCTGTGTAACATTTATTTAAAGTAATTTAAGACATTTAAAGTAATTCCAAAACTAATTAAATTTTCAATAATGACAAGTCTAGTGATAAATCTAGTTAAAATAAGTAGTCGTAAGATAATAAGATTTAAAATATTGTTTGTTAAGATTTTTTTCTGTTATTTTAAGAACTTGTTTTGAAGAAGCTAGCAGGCAATCTGTCAAATTGTAGTATTTAAAAATGTAAATTAGCAGTTATTTATTAAGTGTGTGTGTGTGTGTGTGTGTGTGTGTGTGTGTGTGTGTGTGTGTGTGTGTGTGTGTGTGTGTGTGTGTGTGTGAGTGTGCATGTGTGTGAGTGTGTGTGTGTGTGTGTGAGCGTGTGTATATGTGTGTGTGTGTGAGCGTGTGTGTGTGTGTGTGTGTGTGTGTGTGTGTGTGTGTGTGTGTGTGTGTGTGTGTGTGTGTGTGTGTGTGTGTGTGTGTGAGTGTGTGTGTGTTTATAAAAATAGAATTATTGTTTCGAATAATTACTTCATTTATGATTTTTGCATTAACAAAATCCTATACTACCTGAACGTTTAATTTATTTTGTATTAGGAGAAAAATCGTTTGATCTTATTTTAACATTTTTCATTCAAAGAAGTTTGTTCAGAAACTACTTACACACAAAACCATAATTTACTTTCAAAACGTTTAACCGCACAAGGTCTTTTTTAATAACCCGTTTTCAATAAAGATAATGAGACTTTAATACATTGAAATCATGGCGGCACTTCTGTACATCGTGATCACGTGGTCATGTATTGATAACATTAGATTACTGTTTCCAAATAAGCTTCTGATAAATATAAATACAGTAAATGGCAGCTGCTAGTCGTTTAGTGTTTATGTAATAAAATAATTCGGTTTTTTTAAAATAAGTGCTACGACTAGAGCCAAGTAAAAGGCTTAGAGTGCCGGAACGTTCCGTCTCTCTTACAAAGCAGCACCTGCTACTGACGGCATCCAATACTAGTGTGTGGTTTTTTGTATTGCATTGTTGTTTGAAACTGTATTAGACGACTACTCAACAAAAGTTTTAAATACCTCAAGCATTTGTATTCAACAGCCTTCTTCAATACATATGACATTACCCACCAATTATAGATGCCCTCAGTACATTCATACATATTGATCTTCACTATTTAGATATGTGTATAAATAAATAAATATAAATAAATAAATAAATATATATATATATATATATGTGTGTGTGTGTGTGTGTGTGTGTGTGTGTGTGTTTGTGTGTACGTGTGTGTGCGCGAGCACGCCCGTGTGTGAGGGTGGGTGTGTGTGTGTGTGTGTGTGTGTGTGTGTGAGTGTGTGTGCGCGAGCATGCCCGTGTGTGAGTGTGTGTGTGTGTGTGTGAGTGTGTGTGAGTGTGTGTGTGAGTGTGTGTGCGCGAGCATGCCCGTGTGTGAGTGTGAACAAAAATATTTGAAATGAAAATTCACTTTACCTAATACAATACTGCAACCACATACTTCCTAACGCGTTGGTTTTTATTAAAACGTACGACTAGCGAGATTACGTTTGCAATAATTCCTGTTCTCTTGCTTGTATCATAACAAAGCCTTGTTCAACTTTACGAGAGTCTCTTATCTTTCTCACAAACTCATGTCTAACAACTTTAAATATAATTAATTGTTACACATCTAGTAAGTTTCTTACACAAATGGATTTCTTTTCCTCTTTCACCTTTTTAATTCTATCTATACATTGTCTACACAAAATAAAAGATAAATGTCTTCGAATAAATATATAGCTTTAGTTGAAAAGTAAAATTATAAGAGTGTATATTTAGCCGTTGTATATATATTAAGTACAGTTCTTTTAAAATTAAATAATATATAGAATGATCAACAGGTGTATGGTGTTTAGTTATACTTGTGTGTGAATGTATTTATGTGTGTATGTCTGTAATAATTTAAACACTTCTACAAGAATAACGATATCAGTAACATATACAATTGAAAAGCATGAACTTTCACATTGCAAATGTTTTCGGAGCTACAGTTTACAGTTGATATGTACAGTACATTCTCTCTAATCCGGCAGATAGGGGTCTGGGATAAAGCCGGATTACTGGAGAGCCCATTATAAAAGAATGTACATTGTACAATATTTATGTGTTTTGCCCAAACGTAAAGAAATCATAGATCGTATTCTATTTTCAATGATAAAACGAGAATGATTGTACTGGCCTGTAAAAGTTATCTTATTTTTAAAGCTAAAAACAATTTTTAACAACAGCTTACTATAAGATTTTTAAACTTCATTTACACTTACATTATTCGGATTGCTGAATTGGATTAAAAATGTTTTTTATTTTCTTCTGCTTCTTGGCTTGAAATGGCTCTTGGGCCTTTAAATCTTTGTCTTGCAGCATTACGTTTTCTTCTCTCCACATAATGGACTTTGCGAATTAATCGATTGCAGCGGTGTGAGCTTCCGTCTGACAAAGAGCATTATGTGTTCTCCCTAACTTTTTCTCTCTATTCTTCCAACTCCTCAATAATATCGTCATCTGTTAAACACTGTATGTTTTCTTATTCTTATACTGGTTAGGTTTCGCCGTCCGCTGCTCTTCGTCTGCTGCGAGCTTTTCGCCAATCGTGTTTTGCAGCTAACATGCATCTTAATTTCACAATTTTCAGCGATTGTGCTCCGTTATAATTCTTTGGTTGTTCCCTTCGTTTTCTTCATTATATTTTTCTAAAAGTGTTAAATTAGGGTAAAAGTTTTTCATTAGTCAGATTTTGCTTGAAAACCTTTGTATATTACAAGCTACACAACTAGAACACTTCATGAAAGTGACTCGATCACTGAATTCGACAAGCAGTGAAAAATATAAAAGTTAGGTTTACATATTGATGAGTTTACATCCTACAACCTTGTCGATAACGCCAGGGCTAATAGTAAGAACTAAATACATAGATTCCCCTCACCGCAAAAGAATATTCACATGTTACAGTTCCTTACTGAATAGAAGAGGATCCGTTACAAAAAGAATAGTTTTCCGTTTGAATAGTTTTTGCAGATACAAAAAAATTTGATTTAACCCTACTGCGTTTGGCATACATTTTTTGCATATAACACCTTTGATCTGTAAAATAAATATAAACTTGAAACAAATTTATTTGGGATTTTCAACAGATCTGCAATCACATCCAAAATCGACATATTGATATTTTATGTTCTGTTCAACAAGTTTTGATAAAGTCATTTGCGTGAATAGGGAACATACTGAATTTAACTTTATTTTGACAGTGGAACGGGGTTGACCGCTCTAGTCACTGAGGGTAACGTTTAGAAGTTTTAATTACAAATAATTAGCCTGTCGTAATCTAGGCTTGATATTTCTAGTTTCAGCTACATTGTAAGGGGTGAAACGAAGAGGTTTTTACTTCAATCTGTTAATTACTTGTTCCTAAACGATAAACCGCTTTTAAGATCACAAACTTTACTCATTCTATTTATTGTAAGAATAATTAATGTTTTCAATAAGAGATTTAAAACACTTCAAATATTTAGAACAATAATTTAACAACAAACAATTACATTTAGAGCTGTATTTAGTCTAATGTAAATGTTTTTAAATTTATATAACTGATAATTCTACTCAAGCATTATGGCTATATTTTTTTCATTTTCTGATTTTGAAAAGAACTATTTTTATATAAGATATCAACAATAATACGTTAACATATTTACCACAATATTGTAATTAATTAATATTTGAATGAACACATACATAAGGCGCCTAAATAGTGTTCAGTTATTCTGTATACCAAATCTCATTTATTACAGCGGTAACAGTTATGCATTCTTCTACTATACATAATGTGCCTCTATAATAGTAAAAGATTATTACACGATCATAGAAAAAGGTTATTAGAACATCATGGTAAAGTAATATTTTGGTGATCGAAGTTTCAGTGAGTTGTAAAACTAAAAAATTAATCATTATTTGAATACTGTTTTTGTATTATTCTTTTTGATTTATATTTAGTTGTTCCAACTCCAGCAAAAAACGTTATTGAAAATTAACTTGCATGCAATATAAGTTTAATATCTTTAATAATAATAATCATAAAAGCAACTATTTAAAATGTTTAAGTCAATTCCTACTGAGGGCAACAGAGACAGATTTTATTTTACTTACTGTTTATTTTATAATTACAAGTCATTTAAATATGTATATACTGGCATAATCACAATATTAAGTGGTCAAATAGAAAAACGTTTTCCCTTGCAATATTCCTTCTCTATACGGTATGTGGTGTTGGATTATTATTTATGTTTGTTACTATTTATTCGCTTTCTTTTTGATTATAATTAATGAAGCTGATGGTAGTCTATAAGTTCTCATTCTATCCATCTCTTTTAATGCTTCATTATTGCAAGGAACGTTTTTTTTATAATATCATATACGTCTTTAAATAGTAAATTTCTAGCAAATAGAAAGTTGGCACAGCACCAAAGTGCTGGATTTCAAACAAATGGGCATTCATTTCGAATCCGGTCAAGTCATCAATTTTTTTAAAATTTAATTAATGAATAAAAATTTAAAAAAAACGATTTAACAACAAGTGTCATTCAATACAGGTTGAAAACAATGTATTTGAACTTCTTTGAAGGGATGAAAACCTATTTTATTAACGAATGAAAATATGTACAAGATATATATATAAGAAAAGGTGGAGCAAAAAGAAGGAATTGATTAAAACTGTAATACTGTGGTACTTAAAGGAGTTTTCTTTGTCGACACCAATAAGGTAATAATAAGAATATTCAATACAATATCTTTGAAAACAATAAAAGCATCATGTGGTATTTTATACAAGGAAATCAGCTGTTTAATGTGGCAGGCACAGATTCATATCGATAATCTGTTACTGTTAATGAGAGTAGCTTTCCTGTAGCTACCAGTTGAGTTTTTCAGTCAATTAATTTGCATTTCTGTTCAGGGTGAGTAACATGGAACTTAAATCTGCCTTGCTTTGTAAATCTCCCCCTTTTTGTTAATTAAAGAAAAAAATTGTAAATATAATGTTCTGATAGGAATTATAATTCATTTCTTAGTTAATATTTCGCTGAGGAATAAAATTAAATTTGAATGATAAAAAATGAAATTTAAAATGTTTGAAAATCTTTAGCAAAGTAATATTCTTATCCCTAGCAAACGTAATTGCACTCATAGTGAATGCAGATGTTCCATACTGTTTTTATTCTTGTTAAGTAGCAACATTTTTGAAAATTTATCAGTTTTCTTCTTTATCTTTTTTATATCTATATAGAATTTGTATGAAGACAAGGCTTGTTAAGAAACATGACTGTATAATATATACGTTTCCTCTTAAAAATTTTGAAACAATTCTAAATAATTTAAAACTATTTCATGACTTTTTATAATATTTTAAAACTTTAAGATTCTTTACAAGTAAACGATATAAAACAGAACCGAAACCTAATATTTATCTTCTTGTACTTTGAGTGTCAACATCTAAGTAAGATTAATTATTGTTAGGATTAGTAGCGGGATTTAGCTCTTGTTCGTCTGACGTTAATGCAATTTTGCGAATTATTGTTAATAAATTAAAATAGTAATTACTGGATTATAATTAATAAATGGAAGATTATATTATACATAGAATGACAGTTAACGTCGAGTTACAATAAGTCTTAAATTTTGTTTCAATGTGTTCGCTTCGCTTATGCTTTGTCAGACACTTCTGTTAAAAAAATATCTATCTCCTTCAAAATCTACTGTTAAGTTGCTCACGCAAACCCTTTAATATTTTTGCATATATATTTATATACAACTCTAAGTGTTTACATTTAGACGAATATTTATCATATATATATATATATATATATATATATATATATATACAATTTAACGACACTTTCATAAAAAGAATTTTTATCTTATTTTCCTTCATTAATTGAACATATATTAAACCTACACTTATTGATGAGCAAGTACAAAATAAGTCTAAACATAACACTACTTTTAGCGTATTCAATGAAATCTTAAGAATAAAAGACTAAAGTAAATACAGATTATTGAAGATTGTTTAACGAAGAAGATAACAGAAGAGTAACTAATATTTTAAGCATAGTACGATTATAAGAACAGTCAAGATGTAGTCATAGAACTATAAGGTAGTTTGAAAATTTTGGGAATGCTGATACTGCCAATCAGCAAAAAGCTTCAATATATAAACGAAAATTTTAAAAAAATTCTTGTTTATGAAAGTGTGGTTTATTTGTGGTTATATAAAACAAGAAAAAAAAATTCATCCAAGGATTACAATATATATATATTTAAAGATCAAAAGTCTAAACACAAATACAAGAATTATAATTGAATTTACAATTCAAAGCTTTTCGTTGGCTAACAGTACCAACATCATCAATACTAAACAATTGTTTAATACTCCTGATGATGTTGGCCAACGAAAAGCTTTGAATTGTAAATTCAATTATAATTCTTGTAATTGTATTTAGACTTTTGTTCTTTATTAATACACAAGAAAACATACTGCGATATTTATATATATATATATTTGTATTACTAGAAGGGAAATTAGTGCTGACTTATTATTTTTACTAGGCATAATTTTAATTCCATTCGTTGCTCTTAGTCACATGAGATAGATATTTAGGTGAGAAAATCCAATAATTAACAGATTTTGTTCTTTTGAAAACCATAATCCACATAGTATTGTGGATTATTTTCTAAGTTAATCCCACGGAATCTAAATCGAAGGCCTTTATATCTTTAACATACAGGTGTACATTCACCAAGTGTTTAAGTTAACTTATTTATGTAAAGAAAGTCTATTACATATTGAGTGTAATATTGAAAATCGTCTTAACCTCTTCATTTATACATTTCTTTTCTGAAATTCGAATAAATTTCTCTTCTGTCGTAGAGTACTGTGCTGGGAACTGTCTGTAAAATTCTATGCCTTAATTTCTTATAAAGCAGATAGTTCAGCAAATCCAAGCCATAAAAGATTTTGCTGCTACATTTCTACATCTTTGAAACATAAAATTACTGTATGGGTTATAAAACATTCTGTTGTGTTAGAAACTATATCTAACGGTTAATATATATACACATGCGTCCATATATATAAATTAAGTCAGTTCATACTTATATCAACACACAAAAAAGATTTTAGTTTAATTAAATTATTATAAATAACATATATATAATTTTACGAATTATTGTTAATAAATTAAAATAGTAATTACTGGATTATAATTAATAAATGGAAGATTATATTATACATAGAATGACAGTTAACGTCGAGTTATAATAAGTCTTAAATTTTGTTTCAATGTGTTCGCTTCGCTTATGCTTTGTCAGAGAGACAATTCTGTTAAAAAAATATCTATCTCCTTTATAATCTACTGTTAAGTTGCTCACGCAAACCCTTTAATATTTTTGCATACATATTTATATAAAACTCTAAGTGTATACATTTAGGCGAATATTTATCATATATATATATATATATATATATATATATATATATATATATATATATATACAATTCAACGACACTTTCATAATAAGAATTTTTATTTTATTTTCCTTCATTAATTGAACATAATATTTAACCTACACTTATTGATGAGCAAGTATAAATAAAGTCTAAACATAATACTATTTTTAGCGTAGTCAATGAAATCTTAAGAATAAAAGACTAAAGTAAATACAGATTATTGGAGATTGTTTAACGAAGAAGATAAGAGAAGAGTAACTAATATTTTAAGCATAGTACGATAATAGGAACAGTCAAGATGTAATCATAGAACTATAAGGTAGTTTGAACATTTTGGGAATGCTGATACTGCCAATCAGCAAAAAGCTTCAATATATGAACGAAAATTTTAAAAAAATTCTCGTTTAAGAAAGTGTGGTTTATTTGTGGTTATATAAAATAAGAAAAAGAAATTCATCCAAAGATTACAATATATATATATATATATATATATATATATATATATATATATATATATATATATTTAAAGAACAAAAGTCTAAACACAAATACAAGAATTATAATTGAATTTACAATTCAAAGCTTTTCGTTGGCTAACAGTACCAACATCATCAATATTAAACAATTGTTTAATATTCCTGATGATGTTGGTACTGTTAGCCAACGAAAAGCTTTGAATTGTAAATTCAATTATAATTCTTGTATTTGTATTTAGACTTTTGTTCTTTATTAATACACAAGAATACATACTGCGATATATATATATATATATATATATATATATATATATATATATATATATATATGTATTACTAGAAGGGTAATTAGTGCAGACTTATTATTTTTACTAGGCATAATTTCAATTCCATTCGTTGCTCTTAGTCACATGAGATAGATATTTAGGTGAGAAAATCCAATAATTAACAGATTTTGTTCTTTTGAAAACCATAATCCACATAGGATTGTGGATTATTTTCTAAGTTAATCCCACGGAATCTAAATCGAAGGCCTTTATATCTTTAACATACAGCTGTACATTCACCAAGTGTTTAAGTTAACTTATTTATGTAAAGAAAGTCTATTACATATTGAGTGTAATATTGAAAATCGTCTTAACCTCTTCATTTATACATTTCTTTTCTGAAATTCGAATAAATTTCTCTTCTGTCGTAGAGTACTGTGCTGGGAACTGTCTGTGAAATCCTATGCCTTAATTTTTTATAAAGCAGATAGTTCAGCAAATCCAACCCATAAAAGATTTTGCTGCTACATTTCTACATCTTTGAAACATAAAATTACTGTATGGGTTATAAAACATTCTGTTGTGTTAGAAACTATATCTAACGGTTAATATATATACACATGCGTCCATATATATAAATTAAGTCAGTTCATACTTATATCAACACAAAAAAAAGATTTTAGTTTAATTAAATTATTATAAATAACATATATATAATTTTACGAATTATTGTTAATAAATTAAAATAGTAATTACTGGATTATAATTAATAAATGGAAGATTATATTATACATAGAATGACAGTTAACGTCGAGTTATAATAAGTCTTAAATTTTGTTTCAATGTGTTCGCTTCGCTTATGCTTTGTCAGAGAGACAATTCTGTTAAAAAAATATCTATCTCCTTTATAATCTACTGTTAAGTTGCTCACGCAAACCCTTTAATATTTTTGCATACATATTTATATAAAACTCTAAGTGTATACATTTAGGCGAATATTTATCATATATATATATATATATATATATATATATATATATATATATATATATATATATATATATATATACAATTCAACGACACTTTCATAATAAGAATTTTTATTTTATTTTCCTTCATTAATTGAACATAATATTTAACCTACACTTATTGATGAGCAAGTATAAATAAAGTCTAAACATAATACTATTTTTAGCGTAGTCAATGAAATCTTAAGAATAAAAGACTAAAGTAAATACAGATTATTGGAGATTGTTTAACGAAGAAGATAAGAGAAGAGTAACTAATATTTTAAGCATAGTACGATAATAGGAACAGTCAAGATGTAATCATAGAACTATAAGGTAGTTTGAACATTTTGGGAATGCTGATACTGCCAATCAGCAAAAAGCTTCAATATATGAACGAAAATTTTAAAAAAATTCTCGTTTAAGAAAGTGTGGTTTATTTGTGGTTATATAAAATAAGAAAAAGAAATTCATCCAAAGATTACAATATATATATATATATATATATATATATATATATATATATATATATATATATATTTAAAGAACAAAAGTCTAAACACAAATACAAGAATTATAATTGAATTTACAATTCAAAGCTTTTCGTTGGCTAACAGTACCAACATCATCAATATTAAACAATTGTTTAATATTCCTGATGATGTTGGTACTGTTAGCCAACGAAAAGCTTTGAATTGTAAATTCAATTATAATTCTTGTATTTGTATTTAGACTTTTGTTCTTTATTAATACACAAGAATACATACTGCGATATATATATATATATATATATATATATATATATATATATATATATATATGTATTACTAGAAGGGTAATTAGTGCAGACTTATTATTTTTACTAGGCATAATTTCAATTCCATTCGTTGCTCTTAGTCACATGAGATAGATATTTAGGTGAGAAAATCCAATAATTAACAGATTTTGTTCTTTTGAAAACCATAATCCACATAGGATTGTGGATTATTTTCTAAGTTAATCCCACGGAATCTAAATCGAAGGCCTTTATATCTTTAACATACAGGTGTACATTCACCAAGTGTTTAAGTTAACTTATTTATGTAAAGAAAGTCTATTACATATTCAGTGTAATATTGAAAATCGTCTTAACCTCTTCATTTATACATTTCTTTTCTGAAATTCGAATAAATTTCTCTTCTGTCGTAGAGTACTGTGCTGGGAACTGTCTGTGAAATCCTATGCCTTAATTTTTTATAAAGCAGATAGTTCAGCAAATCCAACCCATGAACGATTTTGCTGCTACATTTCTACATCTTTGAAACATAAAATTACTGTATGGGTTATAAAACAGTCTGTTGTATTGGAAACTATATCTAACGTTTAATATATATACACATGCGACCATATATATAAATTAAGTCAGTTCATACTTGTATCAACAAAAAAAAAAGATTTTAGTTTAATTAAATTATTATAAATAACATTTATATATATATATATATATATATATATATATATATAAATTTTGCAAAATCACAATATTAAGTGACAAAACGTCTTTCCTAGAGATGAATCATTATTGCAATCAAATTCCCATTGTAAACAATCCACAAACGGTTTGGTGAAAATAGAGTTCTTCAAGTCTAAACAAAAATCCCAGTTATTGGCAAGCTAGCTCAGTGCTAGAGTGCTTGATTTTAAACACGAGTTCAAACCAACCTAGAGGCCATTAACCTTTTTCTAAAAATAATATAGGAATAATATGTTTAAATAAACTTTATTACCATAAAGTCAAATCCATTACATGTTCATTAAAATATGTTTGAACTTGAATGGATGACTAAGTTAACAAATAGATGGATAACCATAAAAAAAATTAAAAAAACAAACAAATTAACTAACCTTTAAAATAATCCACATATACAGAAACAAAATAACAAAATGCTTAAAGATCATACTAAATCAAAACTATTTGACACTTATTATTGATATAAATAAACAAATAGATGGCTTTGTAATGGGATGATTTCTCACAAGTAGCCCTATAATATCAAATATTTACGTCCAAAAACATTGAACCATAAAACACTTGACCACCAACGAACATTGTATACGATATTTTGATGATGGATTACACATCTCCAAATATAAAGCAATCAATATTAATATCATCCGACAAACGTTAACGGCCTACAACATAACACACAATTCACGAACGAAGAAATAAACAAAAAAAAACTTTCTAGACCTAATAATAGCAAGAAATACAAATAATATTAAATACTCAATTTTTAAGAAACCTGCACAAACTATAAACACATTACCTAACCACTCTAACCATCTCCCACAACATAAAATGCTGCTTACAATTGACTTCTATATAGAATGCTAAAACCACCACTAAAAATGAACAAAAAGACAAAGGAAAACAAATATATTATCAAAGAGCCCAAACAAAAAGTTCCAAGAAAGAAACCAATAGATAAATTAGAATTTAAATTAATTACTAAATTTTACATCTGTAACATTAACTAAAAACAACAACAAAACGGGGCACATTCACATGCATAAGATACATCATAGAAGGAATAACTAAAAACTAAATGTACTAACATAGCGTACAAAAATACAGGAAGCAGAATAAAAGAAGCGAAAAGAATGTGACCCACGCTTAATAACAAATTTTATAGAATCGAATGCCCATAATGTAACAAATTATATATAGACCAAACAAATAAGAAATTAAAAGACAGATATAAAGAGCATCTTAAAGCATACAATTAATCAAACACTTGCAATTTAAACTGAGCCACATACGCCGGATTAAATAATCATACATTCCCCACATTAGAAAACTTACATCTAATACAAAAAATACGAAAAGGTCAAACAATTACAATCTGGGAACAATTACAAATTTATATTCACAAAAATAATATAAATAAAAAATACAACTAAAATTAAAACATTGAATAATGATTTTGTAACACTCTTAAAAATAAGGTGTTCCATATAAATTCATTTATATATTTAATTTTTATTTAATAATTATATCTTCCCAATATAAAAAAATCGTGCTCATTGTGAAGCTAGCATAGATAGTAGCACCCCTAGCGGGTAAAAATGTAAAATATCGTACGAGTTGGTAGCTTAACTTAAAAAACTCTGACATCACCCGATGTGACGTAAGCATGGTCTGATATCGCCTGATCTGATGGACCAATCAAAATATTCAAAATAATAACCAAGGGTGGGATTTCCGTTGGCGTGCCCCTTCAGAAGGCCCACTCATCCAGAGGTTCTTGAACAGAACAGACGTAATGGCATTTTCGGACATAATTTAGAAATTTGTAAGCTTCCAGTATTCCAATTTTTAAGATGTCAAGGCCGGTACCAAATTTTATTAACGAGCTAAAGAAGAAGTCAGAAGCGATTATTTATGTATTTCAAATGAGTAAAAGTTTATATAATTTTCGTTTAAGTGCGCTGATTTGCAAGAGCGATGTGTTAAGTGTTTAGTGATTCCAAAAGCCATGGGCAATGTTTAATATGTTTTAAAGTGTTTTATAAGTTATGTGCACAATCAGGTACGTTTTAGATAATAATAAAGAAAATTTATTTTAATGTTAACTAAGTTGAATTTTAATTGATAAACGGTTATCACATGAACGGTAGAAATTGTCCTTTGAATATTCATTTCTAAAAATTTAATTGGAAATCTTAAGTTACTATCTTGTCGATATAAATATAATTTTAAAGGTTAATAAGTAATTAAAATGTATGGAATAACTAGAAGTAATTAAAAGTAAATTACTCGACACATTGCTGTCTTTGTTCTTTTGTAATTTGTCACTGATTAATAAATTATATAACATTGTAATATAAAACTTTATATTTTCATTTCCCAAGCAACCTAGTCCGTTACAATTTAACTTAATAGACAAAATTAACCCAGACAAACCAAACTTTCTCACAGTGCAGTAAAACGGAAAATAATACCACATGGCAATGGAACTCTCACCCGCATGGAAACTACAAAGAGCCGCTAGTAACTTTATAAGTTTTATAATAGGAACACGTTCTCGAAAGTCGACTCCCATATATACCAAGTAATATTCTTGTGTATAGAGTGTAATTGTTGTGTGTATATATATATATTTATAATATCATATATATTATTTATGATAATTTATGATAATATTATTTATGATATATTTATCATATATATATATTTATAATATAATTGTGTGTATATATATATAATATCAAGCGGGAGAGGGTATCATTTGGTAGCAATTAAATTCAAAATTATAATATATTAGTATAATTCGGATAAAAATAGAGTTCAAACACAAAACATACACCTATAGGTTTTCTGCACTATCGCTGAAAGTTAACCAGTCGTTTAAAATTTAATTATATTTACAATCCTTCAGATGTTCTATTGTTGTAATATTATTTTAAAAGTTAAAAATATGGTTTTGTGCATGATTTGACCATGACTTCATATTTTCCTAAAATGTCCATTCTAGCTTTGATCGATATTGTATTTTCTAGTGCAATATCGACTCTTATTCGAGATTTCTCAAAACATTAAACGAAAATTTCAAATGTAATAGGTTCTACCTCTTTTTATCTAAAGCCTGTCCTTGGCGGACAACAGGTTCTCTGAAAAAAAGTTAATTGTAAAACTGTTTTTG
>JBAIZL010000012.1:22500-30000 GCA_036971475.1 Prosapia bicincta | reverse complement strand
AACATAGATGACCAAGTACCAGTCAAACGTGCGATTTACCGTCAGAATTATAAAAACTGATGTAGCCAATATTTACCACAATAAATTTAAAGATATAATATGGTTAAAATGTACAAATATAATAGGCGTCGTCAAAACATTAGAAAAAATAAGTGAACAAAATCAGTTCAACGTTTTTTGTTTAAAGCTATTTCGTAATACCAACAATTAACAAAGACGTATAGCAACAATTCTAGAAAATAAAATAAAAAATATGTCTATTCTAGAAGTGATACAACAGTCGCAACTAGAATTGTTTCGGTTATAAGTTCGTAACTGTTATTTAAACTTAGGTTGTTATTTATTTAATATTGTATACAGTACTTACAGACAGAGCATTGAACGCCAATTCTAAAGTTACTCTACTTTTTGTTTGCTTAAATTTACTGTTTAATGTAAAATTGTATCATATCCACCGAGACTCGTTAATCTTTCAGACGCTACTTGATTAATTAGTGTTGTACAATAATATACGTCGGTTCCTGCAAAAAATTCACTTGTTGTCTTTTCTAACCCCCTTCATGATGTGTAATACAAATGGGGAATATTAATTAGCAGTTTAAATAAACTTTATAAAATATCATGTCAAGAAACATTAATATGTTTTTTCTAAAATAATAAAAAAAATTATGTCGTGTTTGTACAGAATGCAATCAAACATATAAGTAAATTAGCATCTAAAGTTACATGAGAACCAGTTTTGTTTTCCTAACACAGAGGCTGCTCATATTTGATGATAAGAAGGAAGTACGAGAAGTAATAGTCAAGAACAATTAATAATTGAAACGTAATAATAAAAAGTTGTCAAAGGAGTCCCGACAGAATTGTAACTTCAAATATTACAATTTATAAATAAATAATAATTTGATTGATAATAGAAAATCGTGTAGAGCTAAGTCCTTTAAAGGTTGATAGTATGATAACCTCGTTTAAAACACTTTAAAAAGCAATATCAATATTCTAATACTTCAATTACATAGGTAGAATACATTTTTTGTACAGGTTGATTGAAAAGGACTTCGTCACTTTTAAAAATCATATAAATTATTGAATGAACCCGCAGAGCTGGTTTAGCGTGATTTTGTAAGTAAACACGACTCCCATAGTTCGCTAGTACCTAATCTCACCGTAACGAGCGCTATAGGTAGTCGATGCCTGGATCGTAACGAAATATCTATGAAGAATGAAAATCAATGAATTGCTTGGATAGGCTACAGAACATTTTATTACTACAGATCTGTGATTACCAAGTACGAAATGTGTACTTTATGAAAGATGACGGACTAATCCATTACCTTACTCCTGTCCAGAAAACTTAATATCTGCTCTCCAGGACAATGGATTATCCGTATTGCTCCAATTGCATGATCACTCGCTATCCAGACTTATGATTTTTGTTTTGTTTTGAAGATCAATCAGGGATATCGTTTATGTACCATATTTGCGCTTCTGTTTTTAAGCTCAGAAAAAAATTTACGCCGTGTTTGAGCAGGTTATCCTAGAATACTTCAGTGAATTTGGGAAGAAATTGACAACAGATAGGACGTGTTTGGGGTAATCAAAGGAAGTTACATAGAACAACTTTAGTGTAATGTATAAGATTTGTTGTGTGTCCTGGAATTGTTCCTGAAACACCTAAGACCAGTTCTATAGAACCTTTCAATAAATTTATTTGAATTTTTAAACTGTAAAATACTTTTTACATCATTTTGTATATTCTAATAAACTTTAGAAAGTTACAAGACCAATAAAATACAGAGAGCAATATATTCTTATGTATTTTGACAAACTTACAATTTTATGTTTTTAAGTTTTAAAAGTTTATTTTAAATTTTATTAGGTATACTTAGTAAAATATAGCTTAATTTATTAAACATTCAGTATATTTAATAACTCTGCAATTAATATAATTTTCCTTAAACAAAGATATTAGGTTATTTAAAAGTACATAATAGAACTTACAAGCAACAACATAGCTGACATACGTTTGTACATAAATTAATATATATATATATATATATATATATATATATATATATATATATGGTCTATTTCTGAGTACATAAGTAGTTCATATCAAAGTGGATTTCACAAGACACCTGAAATTAATCATTACGTTTGGTTTAAACAACAGTTAACTGTAGCCCAATACCACTTTTACTGTGGGAAACATCCGGGATATGCGTTGATTCTTTGGTGCAATCGCGTTATTGTATAAATTCACAAATAACAATATTACGTCTCAAGTCCACCGCCTTGTAAATCCAAGAACAAGGTCAGATGAGTGTTCTACATAAACCTAACTTGAAATCATAGGTATTTATCCTGTGGTATTGTCAGGTAAATTCAATGTGAGTATTATTAGGGTAACAAACGGAGTAGAAACGGTTGCAAATTCGTTGTTTACGTGTTGGTAATATAAAACATAAATATTATATATATCTCACACGGCACCTCTACCTTGATACTGCTTGCCCGTCACAACGGTAAAAGAGAGATCTGGTTTCAAAATATCATAATGAATATATTTTGGAATTTTTGAATTTTTATCTCATTTTTCTATATGAAGACTCTAATGGAGGTAGTTCATTGATAAATGGAGGAACATGGCAGAAAGTTTCAAAGAGCCTGGCTAAAAGTTTGTTAAAACTAGAAGGATCTAGTAGGCACTGGACAGACGTACAAAACTAGGGTCACGTATATTACAGTCGTCGAACTTTGATCACAAAAGCTCAGATGACTGTACATTTGTCGGTAAATAAAACATATGGTTACGTCATATTTAATTTTTGTTTTTTGCAATTGCCATTATTTTTTAAATCACTTAAAGAATAGTTTATGACTAACCGAACTATAAATTTAGTAGATTTGTTAAAACTTACAGAGACAGATCGTTTTCGATCGCTATGTGCCGATCTTCATCGCTGTCTTCTCTTTTTGAGTTGTGGGTGAAATAGTTTTGTTTGGTGATGGTTTGGAGGATGTTTATGATTTCGGTAACGTGGGTTTTAGGTATGTTGTTTTGTATTAATTGGATTTCTAGGATGTTGAGCGTTTCGGGTATGGATATGTTGGTGTACATATTTGTTATGTCGAGTGATAGTAGTGTTGAATTGTGTGTTATGTTTATTTCTTTTTTTTTATGAGTATTTGTTCTGTTTTTTTATGTGAGTTTCTGTGTTTAAGTTTATGGATTGTCTGATTATTTTGTCCATGTATTTTGCTAATTTATGTGCAGGGGCATTCTGGTAGTTGATGATGGCTCGGATGGCGCACTGATGAAGATCGGCAAATAGCTATCGAAAACGTTGTGGCTCAGCAAATTTTAACAAATTTACAAAATTTAAAGTTCGGATAGTTATACTCTACATAATATTGTATTCAAGTATAGAGTGTGCATTTTGTTTATAAAAGTGTGGATACGTCGTTTATTGAAATAACTATCAGCTATATCTGGCTATCAGTCTTGGCTATCAGCTATATATGGGTATCAGTCTTGGCTATCAGCTATATCTGGCTATCAGTCTTGGCTATCAGCTATATCTGTCTATCAGTCTTGGTTATCAGTTTTGGCTATCAGCTATATCTGGCTATCAGTCTTGGCTATCAGCTATATCTGTCTCTCAGTCTTAACTATCAGCTATATCTGGCTATCAGTCTTGGCTATCAGCTATATCTGGCCATAAGTCTTGGCTATCACCTATATCTGGCTATCGGTCTTGGCTATCAGCTATATCTGGCTATCACATTATTACTTTTTAAGTCTGCATTACTATTGATGACAAGAAGTAATGAGTACTATAAACTATAAGACCTACTTTTGTCAATATATAAGAGTGACTTATATTTAGGTTTCTCCATCGATATCAGTTTGCTTCAAGGGTCTGATTTTTTCACAAACAAATTTTATTACTTTTCTTCATTTGTATTTAGTTTATTTAGGAACGCAGTCTGAGTAACATATAAGATTTAATTATCCATCAGTGTATACACTTATTTCATTCAATTACTTCTAGCTTTATTGTTCGCTTGAGTATAATTAAAATAACAAATAGTAAAATTAATTTTGTCATCAAATATTCTAAGTTACGGCACGTCCGATAAATCAAACGCTATGCGATCAGACTACAAGAGTATAAATATTAATGACATATTGGCCAGGAAATAAGAAAAATAAGCTGCCATTGTTTTTATTGGGTTAATCCAAATGCAAACATTTTACTTTCTTTAATTTTTATTATCTTCATACATTTGTTTTGAAATTGCAGGTATATTACAAACGGCTGTGACAATTTTACTGCAACAAACACATTTTATGAAATATAACTGGAATTATACAGACATTCATATATAATAAACAGTTACTGTGGTACCGATGGAAGCAGTTGGGATAGAGGTCAGATCAACACTTCGTTCAAATTAATTTAGGTTTTCCCGAGCATTTTTCATAAGGTCTTTCAGTGGTATTGGCTGATGGACAGTGACTGATGTTGCAAGAATGATAGCATTATACTGCTTTAGCATTTTGTGGTTTTTCATGTCTTTTCAGTAAAGTAATGGCCAAGTTTCTTTTAAAATGCACAAGCTGTTGAGTGACTAAGCCTAATGGAAGAAATGTTCTATATAGTAGACAAGCGTTCGCTACACTGGCACCAAACAAATAAATAAATATTAAAGTGACGTCACTGTTTTCGCTGTCTGCTTCTTGTGTGATAACTAGAAATCCCTAGATGCAATAGATCAACCCCTCTAATACCTTATTATATTTAGGTTTGGGTACCTGGACATTAACCTTTTGTTTCATTGAATAGAGGATAGCTTTTCCAATTGAGATCTCTTCACAGTTTGATGCTATAGTAGACCTAGAGGCTCTATTATCACGCCAACGTTTCAACACACTAACATTATATTTCTTGTCTAGGAAAATACACGAGCCTCTTTCTTCTTCTCGTAAATGTGTAACACTTTTAATGATACAGTGATACATTCAGTCATGCTTAATAGATCCTAATGCACAACGGTAACGTGCTTCGTCAGAGGAACTGATGTGAAACGATTATATATGAAACTTCATAGCTGAGGTTTCAGCTGATAAAATCTATCACCGCATTACTTCCTAGGCCAAACTTGTGTTTTCGGCTGACGTCATGTGCACATAGTGGCTGGCGTCATGTGCAAATAGTGGCTGGCGTCATGTGCACATAGTGGCTGGCGTCATGTGCACATAGTGGCTGGCGTCATGTGCACATAGTGTCTGGCGTCATGTGCACATAGTAGCTGGCGTCATGTGCACATAGTGGCTGGCTTTATGTGCACATAGTGGCTGGCGTCATGTGCACATAGTGGCTGGCGTTATGTGCACATATTGGCTGGCGTCATGTGCACATAGTGGCTGGCATCCTGTGCACATAGTGGCTGGTGTCATGTGCACATAGTGGCTGGCGTCATGTGCACATAGTGGCTGGCGTCATGTGCACATAGTGGCTGGCGTCATGTGCACATAGTAGCTGGCATCCTGTGCACATAGTGGCTGGCGTCATGTGCACATAGTGGCTGGCGTCATGTGCACATAGTGGCTGGCGTCATGTGCACATAGTGGCTGGCGTCATGTGCACATAGTGGCTGGCGTCATGTGCACATAGTGGTTGGCGTCATGTGCACATATAAAGTAAGAGGAAGCACACAACGCTTAATTCTTAAAGTTATAACGATTTGTTTTGCTCTAATTAATTGTTTGTCCTAATGTTTCCATAATATGGGTTCTCATCAAACCCATTTTAACTATCAATATAAGGTCTTCAACAATCTATAGTGACTGACAACTATTTTATTATCATAATTTCCGCAACAATCTGAGTATTTACTCTATTCTGTCCAGCACATACTTTCACTGATTGTCTTCGGTGTCTTATCTACGGTCGATTAAAACATCCTTTCATTAGAATAGTTCATGGATTCAGGTATCAGCAGTCTCCCCAGATGTTCGCGTGACGTAAAGACGTAATATTCTGCGTGACATTTTATTTCAACCCATATAAATTAATCTGTCACACACATAGTGAAACAATTTTTATTAGTTTCTCACATTCCATAGTTTTATCAGATGTGGGAATTAGACTACAATCCTTTATCATTGAAAAATTTTGTTCCTTCATCTCTCTTTGAGATAATTTTTATTTCAATTCCGCTTGTAATTATGTTTCTACATGTTTCTTAGTTTTACAACGCTCAGAAGATTTTTGCTTTTTGACTTTAGTACTTTCTTGTGTGGTTGTGTTTTCTAAAGTTGAACTCTCATCTTCATTAATATCTAAGTTGTAAAGTTGCTTCCGTTACCTTGAGAACAGCAACGTAACTTATTCATTGCTAGATTACTTACTTACTTATGTAGGCTTAGTGTAATAGTTGTACTTCAGGGGTACTTCCTTTATGAACTTCACCTTAATTGTATGACAGTGTGTTAAGGTCTGGACATTTTAGCATCTAAGAAAGTGAGGTTATGTCAACAAAGACTAATCATATGTTCAAGAAACTCAATAGACCATCTAGTAACAAAGAATTTCAAACATAACCTAATAAAAAAACCCCGTTGGAAAACGGAAACTGCCACGTGCCATTAAACGAACGGTACCTACTAATGGATTAAGCCATTCAATCACTTTCGTTACTGTTAAGTGAATTTATTGGCAAAATTGACAGATGATTTTAAACGTGAAATATTTTGACATAATTGACAGGCGAGTTTACCGACAGATTTAAGTAGTTAGTTTGACAGGTGATTATTGACAGAATTAAAAGAGACATCATTGACAAATTTAATTTGTAAATCACTACTGAGGTGAGTATATTGACATAACTCTAAGCAAAACATTTTTTACAAAGTTGACAGCGGAGTTTTCTTCTAATAAAATAGTAGAACGAAAATATAAATATATACTTGTAGAGATGCTCCTGAGATAAGTATAGCAACTGGCATATTTTCTAGCATTAAACGTATCGAATAAAAACTTTTACTTATAAAATTTTATAAAAAGAACTCATTCGAATCTAAACACTAATATCCTAAAAATAAATCTATATTTTTTTATAATAATGTAACTTTTTTTAAATTGAAAAAATAAGAAACATACAAAAAAATCTAACACCACTGTTCCACTCAGTGAGAAATATATCAAACTAGTACCAAATGTATAAAAACATATACTAAATATATCCGTGTCCTATGTACATATGTTTGTAAATTTCAAATACTGAAAACAAACTACATGAAAACTATCTATGAAAATATAATATCTGTGGAATTTTTCTGTTTTACCGAATAATGCGTTAGAACAGGTTAGATAAACTATTTGAGAAGAATTTCAGCTTTCTGTATTACCCATTCCCTAGCCACGAATGTCGCATTAGTAGCCATGTACGCATGAATGTCGCATTAGTAGTACATAGTATGCATGAATGTCG
>JBAIZL010000012.1:10000-15000 GCA_036971475.1 Prosapia bicincta | reverse complement strand
CTGACCCATGTCCTCGGTTTAGTTTTGGGTAGCGCCAAAAAATTTCTGTGTGTTTCTTCAGCCTTCTGGTTGACTCCTCTATGGTCGCATTATCTTCCTGGAATACCGTTTCTTTTAATTAATACCTCTTTATCCACCCTATGTCCATATTGCTACTGCTAATGCTTCTACAAGATGTCTCTTGGCGTTTAGAATTATTTTTCGAACCCATATGTAAAACATAAAACAATAATTATTTCTCAAATGTTTCCAAAGATTTTTGTTAATGTAAAACGTCGTAACCTAGGGCACAGTGTTATTACACACATATTACTTGTAATAATACTTCATGAATGACTCTTAATGAAGCAAATAAATACTCAAACCTCCTATTGAGGAACAAAAGCTAACAATAACCTAGATTCGTTTAAATGCAACTTGAGAATGTCTTTAGAGAAGAAATTGTTTTAATTTATAGGCTACTGGTAATGTTGGTCTTAAGGTGTAAAACGCCCGATTGTGATGAAGATAATGGGTTCCTGAAAAGATAACGAAGCATTGTTCTGAAGAAACAAAACTCCACAAATTATCTTAAACGTACGCTCGCATACTAATTTACTTTATTAAGAAACGGCGTGAGCATACAAAGCAGTGGTAGTAAATAAAGAAAAATGAATGAAATCACCGACTAATAAATAGGGATTATAAAAATTTTAGATTGGGCCTTAAAAATGATTTAAAATCATCGAAAATGATTTTATATTGCAGCTCAGTCCTTGTTTAAAATAATCGGTTGTCATTATAAAGGAATAAGCTAATAATATTCACACCTAACTAATATAAGCCTAGTTATTGCATTTAGGTCTAAATACAAACTCTCTCTCTCTCGCTCTCTCTCTCTCTCTCATACACACATACAGACACACACAAAGACACACACACACACACACACAAACACACACACACTCACACACACACACACACACACACACACAAACACACACACACACACACAAACACACATACAGACAGTCACAAACACACACACACACACACACACACACACACAAACACACACACTCACACACACACACTCACACACACACACACTCACACACACACACACACACACACACACACACACACACACACACACACACACACACACACACACACACACACGAACACACAATCACACACACACACACTCACACACACACACAAACACACAAACACTCACACACACACACACACACTCACACACACACACAAACACACACACTCACACACACACACACACACACACACACACACACACAAACACACACACACACAGACACACAAACACACGCACACACACTCACACACACACACACACACACAAACACACAAACACACACACACACACACAAACACACACACACACACACACACACACACACACAAACACACACACACACACACACTCACACACACACACTCACACACACACACACACACACACACACACACAAACACACACACACACACACACACACACACAAACACACAAACACACACACACACACAGATAAACAGTCAGAGTGAGATGGAGAGATAGAGAGAGATAGGGATGACGTTTAAAGCGAAAAAAGTTGCAACACCTTATTCGCCTCATGAGGATGCATCAGTTAATATGAGATTCTTTAACTGATCGTTCAAGGATAAATTAGCCGTAGCAGACGACCCAGAAGGGGAAATCTTCCTCTCATGCCTTGTACCGAGGGATCGCAAGCCCATTTGCTCAACTATTCAGATCTGCACAAATAAAATTATAACAGTTTTGTAAACACTCAACGTATATTAGACACATTCGAAAGAACATTTCTAGTTTTACTAAATATGTCCGACCTCTCAGATAGTTATCGATTGAAATTAGAGGGTTTCCTTTTGGCCTTTAGAGGGGTACTGATATGCCTTCATTCTTCTGTTTAAATCAGTATTATTTCAACTACTTCCTGATGAAATTATATTTTATTTTCCAACAAGAATTAATTTTTAAAAGCTTCAATTCAAATTCTTACAAAGAAGTCCAGACGCCTCTTCTGTGGCAACTGTACAATGCCTATCATTAATTAGCTTTTTACTTTAAGAAGCGTAATTAAAATCTGTGTGTCGCCACGAAGAAAGGAGTGATAATGTTGTTTAATTACTCCAAGCGACAGGAATTTAATGTTAACTTTAACCAGGAAATAACTAATAAAATTAGGGTTTATTTATTATTAGCTGTAGTCATAAATAAAAGGCTGAAACCTGCTGTTAATATAGGGTAAGGCACCATCAACTCCATAATACATTTTCCAATTCAAAGTAAAATTACCAAACATAATTTCATTCAGTATGATTAAGGCCTTTGCGGTTTACATATCCGACAACACGGATCTATATTTGAGTAGATGTGATAAAAACGTCGATGAAAATGGGAACTGAAACCTTATCCCGCTTCAGGTTTTAACGACACGACCCGCCACCTCCACTGTGTACTCTGTAATCTTGAATCCTGCACAAGAGTAAATGGTTGATGGTGCGTTGCATGAGTGAAGTGTTTGGTAATTCCACAGAACATGATTGTGGAAGTAAATTCAACAAAGATTAACTTTAGAAACAGCATTAGTTGTGTAATATAAATGTTTTATACACTCCTCCAAAATTAGTAAATCTCATCTTAGAACACATTATCTACAGCCAAACCTTTTTTTCTTGGAAACGAACGTAGGGTTTTAATTTTTAAGTGTAAATTTTATTTATTATAGAATTAGAATATTTTGGTTTCTATCTCGTATTCTATTATAAAAACAAAATAAACTAGATAAATGGAAATAAAGTAAAACAAAAAAATGTTTCAGTTAAATTACGAAGAAAGGTCCATATCTTAGCTTTCTACTACGAAAAAGGAAATGGTAACTCAAATGAGTAGAATTGGGTCCAATAAACCTAAAGAAAATGAAAAAACCATATGTAAATATTCATATTGCCATTAGAAAATGGTATTCAGTATTCAATTAAATTAGTTCACCTGTTCTAAGGTGAAAATTGATAAATTAACAGAGAAGTATCTTGCGAGCTGATGTTGTCTATATTACGAATTGAAGATTTCATATCATTTATCTCTTACGTTTACAGAATTCTTTAATTTACAATTATTCAAATAAATATTACGAAAGAGTTGTAATTGTTTTAAACAAAGAGGAAATTGACGAAGGACAAAATTAAACAAGAGTGTAGAGAAAAGTTTATGAAAATATCAAACTTTAATAGAACTATTCTTTGAGGCTAAGTTAAAACTAGTATACGACATACACAAAGCTCACAAATTAATTATTTATTTACTCATACATATTTCAATGACAAAGTCATCATTATCAGTAAGTGTTGCTACTATAAACTCAAAACTCAAAGTTTTAAACTACTATAAAGTTAAAACTCAAACTAGTTTATCTTGGTAATAGAAACGTACCATACTGGTAATTGAATTAATGATGTTGAATTACGTCATAGAACAAATGCAGTCGTCAGGTGTAAAAGGTTGCTGAGAAATCAAATCCAAATTGCAAATACATAAATTAATCTTAAATAAAAAATTATTTAAAAGTATACCAAAGTTTATGTGTGGTTATTAAAAAAATTAAATAAAATAATGTCGTTTTTAAAATTCTGTTGTTAAATAGGAAATGCATTTAGGGATAATTTAATGTGTTTGGAAATTAAATTAAATTTTTTGATTAGTTTTAATAAATTATAAAAGAATGAAGAGAAATAACTTTGCTAGGTTTTCTTTTGTAAATTATATAGGAGGCTAGGGAGGTAGGGAAAGAGGTGTTCATCCTTTAAAGCAGTTACCATACATACTGAATTGGTTATTAGAAATTATTCGTTAAATACAAAGTTAAGTGATGTATTGGCAACATATTAAGAGCCAATAGTAAGATTTAACCGTTAAATATTTCATTTAATTTTGATCTTTAAATATGCGTGACTTCATGATTTAATGTATGTGATAAATATGTATGTAGTGTGTTTAATAAACTTACAGATATGCAAATACATATAAATTTATTTTGAAAAGCTACAGAGCTGGCTTTTGTGCGGATTTAATAGGTAACACATCACGTTTTATTCACCATAAGCGTAAGATATTTTATGGGACTTCCGTTGGTATACCTGGACACATCCCATCGGTAGTAAATTTCCTAAACTCCTGGTAGCATTGCAGGAGTAACTTGTTCAGTGGCGGCGTGAAGTCTTGACCGAGGTTCCGGTAGAGACGCAGGCGAGGGATTCACGGTAACCTTGATGAATCCCCATACAAGAAAAATGTAGTGGTGTCAGGTCTAGAGACGTCGGTGCCATCCCTAACGTCAGTCAGGTAGTAGGGTGGTGCCCGATTATGCATGAAGTAAACAGTTCGTTTTTGATCATTATCATTGATCTATAAAAGGAATAATTACTATACACTATCCCGTGAATGGTTTTTTTTTAGAAACAAATTAGTTATACTTTTTGATCTTGCTCAGTGCACATAAAACGTCCAGTTTACAACTATCACCTACATGTTACAATGTTTTCAGTACCCCAAAACCCACAGTAATGTGTATTTTCCTACTTGAGTGGAATATCGACTCTTTAGAAAAGAATATGTCATCCAAGAAGTGTTCATCCTCATCTACTCAATTTAACATATCCAAACAGAAATTATTACCAGAAATTTTATCAAAGTCTTTTATTGCTTGTAAAATAGTCAATCTGTACGGTTTCATATACAACATTCTTTTTTCAAAATGGATCTAACAGTTTTAATTTCGTAGGGCTGTTGGGAAAACTTTGTGTCCATGCTCTACGACTTCGTAAGAAGGGTTTGGACGACCTGATGATTTCGTGTATTGTACCGAGCACCCTGTTCTAAAAATCATTTATGCCTCCCCTAAATTTCTGTTGTCTAGAAGGATCTTTAGCTCACTTGGTACGGAAATTAGGCGGAACTG
>JBAIZL010000012.1:2500-7500 GCA_036971475.1 Prosapia bicincta | reverse complement strand
AACTTGAAGGAACATTTGACAAAGCCTATACACCTTAAACTATAATTATAAGAACTTATTATATATTTATTGCAACTTATTATGTATATATATATATATATATATATATATATATATAATAACTTGAAGGAACATTTGACAAAGCCTATACACCTTAAACTATAATTATAAGAACTTATTATATATTTATTGCAACTTATTATGTATATATATATATATATATATATATATATATAATAACTTGAAGGAACATTTGACAAAGCCTATACACCTTAAACTATAATTATAAGAACTTATTATATATTTATTGCAACTTATTATGTATATATATATATATATATAATAACTTAAGGAACATTTGACAAAGCCTATACACCTTAAACTATAATTATAAGAACTTATTATATATTTATTGCAACTTATTATGTATATATATATATATATATATATATAATAACTTGAAGGAACATTTGACAAAGCCTATACACCTTAAACTATAATTATAAGAACTTATTATATATTTATTGCAACTTATTATGTATATATATATATATATATATAATAACCTAAAGGAACATTTGACAAAGCCTATACACCTTAAACTATAATTATAAGAACTTATTATATATTTATTGCAACTTATTATGTATATATATATATATATATATATATATATATATAATAACTTGAAGGAACATTTGACAAAGCCTATACACCTTAAACTATAATTATAAGAACTTATTATATATTTATTGCAACTTATTATGTATATATATATATATATATATATATAATAACTTGAAGGAACATTTGACAAAGCCTATACACCTTAAACTATAATTATAAGAACTTATTATATATTTATTGCAACTTATTATGTATATATATATATATATATATATATATATATATAATAACTTGAAGGAACATTTGACAAAGCCTATACACCTTAAACTATAATTATAAGAACTTATTATATATTTATTGCAACTTATTATGTATATATATATATATATATATATATATATATATATATATATATATATATATATATATATAATAACTTAAAGGAACATTTGACAAAGCCTATACACCTTAAACTATAATTATAAGAACTTATTATATATTTATTGCAACTTATTATGTATATATATATATATATATATATATATATAATAACTTAAAGGAACATTTGACAAAGCCTATACACCTTAAACTATAATTATAAGAACTTATTATATATTTATTGCAACTTATTATGTATATATATATATATATATATATATATAATAACTTGAAGGAACATTTGACAAAGCCTATACACCTTAAACTATAATTATAAGAACTTATTATATATTTATTGCAACTTATTATGTATATATATATATATATATATATATATATATAATAACTTGAAGGAACATTTGACAAAGCCTATACACCTTAAACTATAATTATAAGAACTTATTATATATTTATTGCAACTTATTATGTATATATATATATATATATATATATATATATATATAATAACTTAAGGAACATTTGACAAAGCCTATACACCTTAAACTATAATTATAAGAACTTATTATATATTTATTGCAACTTATTATGTATATATATATATATATATATATATATATATATATAATAACTTGAAGGAACATTTGACAAAGCCTATACACCTTAAACTATAATTATAAGAACTTATTATATATTTATTGCAACTTATTATGTATATATATATATATATATATATATATATAATAACTTGAAGAAATATAAAAAACTTGAAGGAACATTTGACAAAGCCTATACACCTTAAACTATAATTATAAGAACTTATTATATATTTATTGCAACTTATTATGTATATATATATATATATATATATATATATATAATAACTTGAAGGAACATTTGACAAAGCCTATACACCTTAAACTATAATTATAAGAACTTATTATATATTTATTGCAACTTATTATGTATATATATATATATATATATATATATATATATATAATAACTTGAAGGAACATTTGACAAAGCCTATACACCTTAAACTATAATTATAAGAACTTATTATATATTTATTGCAACTTATTATGTATATATATATATATATATATATATATATATATATAATAACTTGAAGGAACATTTGACAAAGCCTATACACCTTAAACTATAATTATAAGAACTTATTATATATTTATTGCAACTTATTATGTATATATATATATATATATATATATATATATATATAATAACTTGAAGGAACATTTGACAAAGCCTATACACCTTAAACTATAATTATAAGAACTTATTATATATTTATTGCAACTTATTATGTATATATATATATATATATATATATATAATAACTTGAAGGAACATTTGACAAAGCCTATACACCTTAAACTATAATTATAAGAACTTATTATATATTTATTGCAACTTATTATGTATATATATATATATATATATATATATATATAATAACTTGAAGGAACATTTGACAAAGCCTATACACCTTAAACTATAATTATAAGAACTTATTATATATTTATTGCAACTTATTATGTATATATATATATATATATATATATATATATATATAATAACTTGAAGGAACATTTGACAAAGCCTATACACCTTAAACTATAATTATAAGAACTTATTATATATTTATTGCAACTTATTATGTATATATATATATATATATATATATATATATATAATAACTTGAAGGAACATTTGACAAAGCCTATACACCTTAAACTATAATTATAAGAACTTATTATATATTTATTGCAACTTATTATGTATATATATATATATATATATATATATAATAACTTGAAGGAACATTTGACAAAGCCTATACACCTTAAACTATAATTATAAGAACTTATTATATATTTATTGCAACTTATTATGTATATATATATATATATATATATATATATAATAACTTGAAGGAACATTTGACAAAGCCTATACACCTTAAACTATAATTATAAGAACTTATTATATATTTATTGCAACTTATTATGTATATATATATATATATATATATATATATATAATAACTTGAAGGAACATTTGACAAAGCCTATACACCTTAAACTATAATTATAAGAACTTATTATATATTTATTGCAACTTATTATGTATATATATATATATATATATATATATATATAATAACTTGAAGGAACATTTGACAAAGCCTATACACCTTAAACTATAATTATAAGAACTTATTATATATTTATTGCAACTTATTATGTATATATATATATATATATATATATATATAATAACTTGAAGGAACATTTGACAAAGCCTATACACCTTAAACTATAATTATAAGAACTTATTATATATTTATTGCAACTTATTATGTATATATATATATATATATATATATATATATAATAACTTGAAGGAACATTTGACAAAGCCTATACACCTTAAACTATAATTATAAGAACTTATTATATATTTATTGCAACTTATTATGTATATATATATATATATATATATATATAATAACTTGAAGGAACATTTGACAAAGCCTATACACCTTAAACTATAATTATAAGAACTTATTATATATTTATTGCAACTTATTATGTATATATATATATATATATATATATATAATAACTTGAAGGAACATTTGACAAAGCCTATACACCTTAAACTATAATTATAAGAACTTATTATATATTTATTGCAACTTATTATGTATATATATATATATATATATATATATAATAACTTGAAGGAACATTTGACAAAGCCTATACACCTTAAACTATAATTATAAGAACTTATTATATATTTATTGCAACTTATTATGTATATATATATATATATATATATATATATATAATAACTTGAAGGAACATTTGACAAAGCCTATACACCTTAAACTATAATTATAAGAACTTATTATATATTTATTGCAACTTATTATGTATATATATATATATATATATATATATATATAATAACTTGAAGGAACATTTGACAAAGCCTATACACCTTAAACTATAATTATAAGAACTTATTATATATTTATTGCAACTTATTATGTATATATATATATATATATATATATATATATATATAATAACTTGAAGGAACATTTGACAAAGCCTATACACCTTAAACTATAATTATAAGAACTTATTATATATTTATTGCAACTTATTATGTATATATATATATATATATATATATATAATAACTTGAAGGAACATTTGACAAAGCCTATACACCTTAAACTATAATTATAAGAACTTATTATATATTTATTGCAACTTATTATGTATATATATATATATATATATATATATATATAATAACTTGAAGGAACATTTGACAAAGCCTATACACCTTAAACTATAATTATAAGAACTTATTATATATTTATTGCAACTTATTATGTATATATATATATATATATATATATATATATAATAACTTGAAGGAACATTTGACAAAGCCTATACACCTTAAACTATAATTATAAGAACTTATTATATATTTATTGCAACTTATTATGTATATTATATATATATATATATATATATATATAATAACTTGAAGGAACATTTGACAAAGCCTATACACCTTAAACTATAATTATAAGAACTTATTATATATTTATTGCAACTTATTATGTATATATATATATATATATATATATATATATATATATATATAATAACTTAAAGGAACATTTGACAAAGCCTATACACCTTAAACTATAATTATAAGAACTTATTATATATTTATTGCAACTTATTATGTATATATATATATATATATATATATATATATAATAACTTGAAGGAACATTTGACAAAGCCTATACACCTTAAACTATAATTATAAGAACTTATTATATATTTATTGCAACTTATTATGTATATATATATATATATATATAATAACCTAAAGGAACATTTGACAAAGCCTATACA
>JBAIZL010000119.1:122500-155000 GCA_036971475.1 Prosapia bicincta | reverse complement strand
AAAATAATTTTATTGTTCCATTGTTTTTATTAATAGAAGAAAACAGCAAAAATTATCTTCCATTACAGTAATTGAATATCTGCAAAAAACTGTGTTGAAAGTGGTAAATTATAATTTGAAAATCTTTTGTGTTTTGTACGGTTGTAATTACTACAAAAATCTATTTTTGCAATGACGACCTATTATTATTTACCCCCCCCCCCCACCAAGTTATTTTATAAATGGTAGTGTGCTTTAATTTATTTTCAAAACCTTCAATTACCTTTGTTCCTTATACCTTGATAAGACTCACCGTGTCAATTGTTTCCCTTAACAATTGTATCTTACAACTAGGCTTAGGCATATATATCTGTCTATCCAAGTCTTTCAAAAGAACACAAAATATAATAAAATTCTCGTTTGTATTTACAAAAAAAAATTTAATTTTGAAATAATTGAAATATTACACTTAAAAAAATTTTTATTTTACATGTTTATCGTCATGAATTAAAAAATCTAAAAAGGTTCACGCCCTTTACCAATGTTTATGGCAAAGCTAGGTTGATGCTCGCTGGTATTGTATATGTACTGATGGAAATATCGAGAAATGTCAACAACTAAATTTCAAACATATTTTGGAAATCACTTAAACTTACGTGGCTTTGTTAAGACATATAATAATTTACACTGGTTCATTTTTATAACAGATTTAAATTTTGAATATAACAAACTAAATGTTACAAAGCCACTTTTAAAACATTTCCCCGTTGTTATTAACTATTAAAAATTAATTTATTAAAATTAAAACACACAATTTTAACGACTGCAAGCCCATGTTAGTCATTGGTTCAGCGTAGCTAGTGGAAGGTAGATGAAACGCTTTTTCTCACGGTAACCTAGTATAAAATTCGAAGACTCCCCACCCTTCTATATTCATAAAAGGATTTTCATTGATTTAATACTTTTTAACATGCGTCATTTTACCTAGCGTTGTCATAAAACATTTTAATAAACAAAAATTTCTTTTAAACTAGGTCGATTTTTATTTTAACTAAAAACAAATATTTATACAATATGTTGAATTGTAACCAAAAATTATTTAGTATGTTAAAAATTAGTAAGCAGTTGATAATTATTGGTTAAATTATCATATGAATCGTTCTTTAACAAAAAACGTCCTCGCCCCCAAGATAGTTTTTATTTAATAACACGCTTAACATGTTCATTAGCATTACCCTGTTTATGACCCGGTAGTCAACAAGCCTGTTTTCATTGCATTGTCTATCCTGCCACTGTCTATCAGCGACGAGTACTCGGTGCACAAACTTGCCTTTCTCCAAACTCTCCGTTGAGGTTATTGTTTGAGCTTGTTAATTTGTTTTCCAAGAGTTTCAACACAACTTAGCGTTAAATTGCATTAGACCAGCCAAGGCAAGTTTTGACCCGACTCTACTGTTTGCACTTTCTGAGTAATTAACACTTAAATTAATTTTCTTTCCTCCTAAAATTAAATACTGTTATTTCAAATTAACAATAACAGTGAAAAATAATATAATTAATGCACAATACTTTTAATTGTTTTCTTTTAATCTTAATTCTAAACAGATGAAGAAATAGGTTTTAGTGTCGCAATAGTCTGTTACTTATTAAACAGTTAATTATCCTTGGCTTCTCTGTTAGGCGGTAAACACTATAGAGGTAAAGTATTTTTTTAGTCATATTATAGTATCATTGAATGATCAAGCATGAATTTAGTTCAAACATAAAGATAGCATTGCATACATAATTTCTTCTTCGATAAAATTATGTAGATGCAATGACACATTAAACAAATATTTGTTTGCATTATTATTATTATTAATATAGGAAGACCTAGTTATACATCGATAAGTTATAAGTAATTTCAAAATTTGTAAGTATTATAAAATGCCAGATATATTTTTTACAGTAATGTATTTTTAATGGCACACAGATTTTGTTCTTTAAATTATTATTTCTCCTATTTTTGTCTTGCCATTCAAATGACACCTATTTCGAAATTTAAAAAAATATTTTATATATATAGTTTGTATAGCTTTATCAAACATTGTTTTGGGTATTACAAATGCAAAACGTTATTTCACGCAAAACGTTTTATCTATTTTCGTTTTGAATTTGAAAATCCCACCATAATATAGATTTAATTTTGAAATGGAAATAGCTTCATAAACAAATTCAAATTAAAGAGGTTTTGAGAATTGATATTTATTTGTTCTGATTATTTTCCTAAATTAAATATTGAGAAATGAAAACGATAGACGTAGTTTGTTTAAAGCGTGTAATCTGTAACTGGGGTATGAAAATACATTTTAAGATGTTTGTGTAACATATTGTGGATCAAATAATTTAAAATTCATAAGTCTTCAAAACAGATTAAAACTTATCTACAACCCCGTGGAAACTTTACCTTTCAAAGCCAAATAATATTTTCATTCTAATATTTATTTTCTCCTTTCTATTGATACAGTAACCTAACTGCTGCTGTACTCCTTTAATCTCAATTTTAAAACTTTAAATCAAACATATTTTTCAAATCGTATATTAGGATTCATACTCTCCCTATATATATATATATATATATATATATATATATATATATATATATATATATATATATATATTCAAATTTTCAATATTCAATCATATACCTTTTATGCATCCAATTGTGGTTGATGTTAATTGATGGTAATACAGCATTTTCAAATATTGACTCAATTAATAAATTTAACTAATTAATTTTATTTAATAATTTGTTTTCTATTTCCCCCCTTAAAATTATAAGTTGGTCGTATGTATATGCATATTTATATTTCTTATAATTATTTTAATTAAAAGTAACTAAAATAAAATTTCTTTGTTGACTTTGTAGGAGTTCACTTTTAGTTCACTTTATATTTTTGTTTATAATAGTTGTTTATTTTTGTTTTCATTATTTCCTACCGATAAAAACAAACCGCAAACATTCATTTCTTGGTTCCTAATTTTTTATTGTACTTAATATCATTTATATCATGTTGTGTATTTTGTAGAAATTAGTACTAATATTGTCACTTTTGTACCTCTAGAACTATTAACAAATTGTGTGGCTAGCTTGTGAGAAAAGGTAATAGCTAAATAATAGGCCTTACTAAATCACTATCAATAAATGTTATATTCATTCGCAATTCAATGACGAATTCATCATCTACAGTTTAAGAACACAAATTGAAAACTATATCTACCCAACTATAAACATGACAACAGTTACAAGTATATAACTCTTTATTTGTATTTTTTGCATAACAATGAGAGGTTTATTGTTGAATAAATACAATTAATTTAAAGAATTATTCCACAATGATTACATAAGATTACTATAATTAACAATGCATATTGCCTGCGGGATAATTACAAGAACTGTAGCTCAAGGAATAACAATAACCTAGTAAACATATCCACAGGCTGAACATGTTTCAATTAAACTAAAACCAACACAATAAATCAAGCAGGCGAGATGAAGCTAAGACAGAATTGAAGATATGCCTCCAGGCTCATTGCTTTTACAACAATGTTGGCTTGCGAACTCAACAAATCAGGGCGCGAGTTAGATTGTTCAATATAAATCAGTGTTTGTATAACCACGTTATTTTGTTACATATATTACTGTAAGGATTAGAATATTACCGCAAGGCGCGATCGGGTTGCAGATTTTTTGGTGAAAAACCATCGCATATAAAATATCGCTATAATTCTTTATTTTCTCCCCACCCCAAAAAAAATAATAAATTGTGAAAAATAAAAACTGAAAGTTATAACATTAATTTTTTGACATAATATATTGTTATATACACGTAATATTTTTATATTGCAAAACAATATTGAACCTATTATATTGAAAATTTATTTTTAACTGTACTCTAAAATTATTAAATACATTGACTTTACTATTTGGTTAAATATGAAATAAGACCTACAAAGAAAAGTTGCCAACATTCAGTTACTTAGGTATTTAGCTTGATTTGTGAGTAAAAGTATTATATATATATATATATATATATATATATTAAATATGGTGATATGTTTTCTTGTAATATAGTTAATAAATTAAAAATATTTCAAAAACAGAATACTTTTAATGAATATATTTATTCAAAGCTTTTCGCCGATTAAATAGTATCAGCATCTTCAGGAAAATAATTATCTAATAAAAGTTTTATTAGATAATTATTTTCCTGAAGATGCTGATACTATTTAATCGGCGAAAAGCTTTGAATAAATATATTCATTAAAAGTATTCTTGTTTTTGAAATATTTTTAATTTATTAATTATTATATATATATATATATATTTATATATATATATATATATATATATATATATATATATATATATATATATATATATATAATAAAGAACATCCTGAACCGTGTTTCCGCTAATATGTAAAAATCTAGCGTGTATAAATTTATTTTAGCACTAATAAAATGTTATAGCTCTGTTTATTTATAGTATCTGAAGATAGATATTAACTTTGAAGTCAAAGTTATAGATTAGCAGTTACAGTTTATATTTCGTGTAGCTATAACCAATTGTAATATATTTATCACTGCACACATGAGAAAATAAATGATTTATTCTATTTGAGTGGATGTATGTTAATATTATTTTTATGCTCTGATACCAGTTACAACTTGTTTGTATAAAACGGTTTTGTAGTGAGTCTAATATAAGAAACATTCAATCTTTTTAAAACAATGTACCTTTCGTATGCATAGGCTACACATAAGGTAGTCAGCAACGGCCGTACTATGCACACAAATATCCCGAATTTCGAATAAATACCTTTAGCATGATGTAGAGAAGTGAACAGAATAATCTTTTAAAGGAAATATAATATAAACATTGCTATATGCACAATAAATGGACTAGGAAATGTATTAAATAATTATATAATTGAAAACCGCAAACGTGATATAAGTGGAGCTTATCAAATTTAATGCAATGCGATTGAATGTATGTAGGTTCAAACGTGTTAAAACCTGACCAAATACAAATAGCAAGTTAGATGTTGTAAATATAAACTCACAGAATTATATTATGAAACTCATCTCGGAGAGGAAGGACTGACAGCATTCGAAATGGCATTGGAATATTTTATGAAAAATAAAGGAAACAGAATTAATATAGTTTATAACTTACATATATATATATATATATATATATATATATATATATATATATATATATATATAGCAGCTAAACTACACTAGCGAACCAACTATTTCGTAAACAGTATGTTTAAAAATGTAATAATGTTATAGACTAGATAAAATAAATAAATGTCACATCTAAGGAACGTATGTAGTTTTTCCATCCGAAGGGGTTGCACTGTTACAAGAATCTTTCTTATAAGGTAGCTGCAGATATTAGTAGACTCCTTATTTGAAGCAATCTGTATGCATTGTGTTTCCATAGATAAATCAGAAAATGTTTAACAAAAAATTTTACAATGTTAGGCTGGTAGGAAATACCACCTGAAGGTACATAACAGTTTAATGAACCCAGAAGAAATTTAAAAAAATTAACAACTGTATTAGTGAATAAGTTTAAATATATTATGACCGATAATTTATCTGTGTAGGAAGCAGAAGTAAAGTCTGGAGGCGGTCACTAAATTTCACCCTAATAGGATAACCGGTTTGTTTTAACAGAAACTATTAAATTAAATATGCATATTGTAAGAAAAATGATAAGTACGAAACGAAAGAATGAGTAATAAAACATTTCAATTTTTGATATGTGTTAAACTCAATAAACATTTCATATTGTTAGAAAAAATAAAAACCTCAAATCAGATTTTGTTGAATGTTTATTTGATTTCTACCTCAGTTACTGATTGGGTATCAGAGGTTTGTAAAACTTACAAAACATCGCATTACATCAATCGCTACAGAACTTAATGAAATTTCATACACTTAATTCCATCATGCTTCTAACTATTAGGCTTAAGTTGAAGTTGTAGTATTTCATTTCAAGTATAAACTTAAGTTTAAATACTTCATTTTTTAACATAGATTCCATCAAATTTCCCGACATCTATCTTCGCTGTGTATGGTATTAATCATCGCAACTTTTAATAATAAAAAAAAATGCTAACCATCAAGAAGTAATATAAAAAAAATATATTTTACGTAAATTCCTACTGAGGTTAACGAAGAGAAATGTTATTTGAGTTACTCTAGAGCAATATATATGATATTGTGTGTTAACCATGGTAACAGTTTAAGAATGTACAATTGAGGTTTCGACGACAACCAAAGGGGGAAAAATTTTGAAATACATCATTGAGAAATATAATTCAGGGCATTGTAAAGTTTACAGAGTGCCACTAGAATTCGAATGTAAAGATTCTCAGTTTAAATCCGGCTGAACCCCACAAATTTTGTAATTTATTATTGAATAGATATTTGTAAAAACTGTATTAATATCAAATGTTTTCCACTATAGGTTTTTAAAAATTAATTTTTATTTTATTAGATGAATAAAAACGTATTTTTATAAACGTTTGAAAATTTGTACCAGATATATATATATCTGGAGAGTGTGAGCTAATAGAAAGAATTTAAACAAATAATACAAAAAAATAATAAATTTTTAATGTCAAACCCTGCTGAGGTCAATAAAGAATTTTGTAGTTACTTTTTATTTTTTTTTACAATTAATATAAATATGTACACACACACACACACACACTGCAACGGCCTGGGAGACCGTGGCAAGTGGAAAATAAGTAATTTCCTGTTTTTTAGAAATAAAGCTGTTTTTAAAATAATCAAGTAGGGAATTATACAATTAATGAAGAGGGAAAAATTAAATAAAACCTTAAGTAGAATAGTTAAGCTAAATTAAAGAATGTTATAAAATAAATTTGTAATAACTAACTAAATTTGAACATCGGGAATGAAGCGAAAGAGTTCTAAGTGCCTAAAAAAGCTATATTACGAACCAAACCACGTAGAACTTTCATCGACATTTTAAAAGAACCACAATAAGCTAGAATGAACATTAGAGAAAACAAAATTCAAAAAACTTGAGAAACAAAAAAGTTAGAGCAGTTTAAATAAAATAGACATTTTTCAGTGTTCCAAAATTAATAATCAAACTCTGCAAGCTAAAACAGATTCGTTGCCCGACTTGCCTGTACAAGGAATAAATCGAGCGATAGCAAGCTTTGCAGGCGGGGTGAGGTAGGTTAAATTCACCGCTATATATACTTGGTCTCTAAGCCTTTAGAGACAGTCTGTAATAATTTTTTAACACGAGGTGCCGCGGGACGCTATGCTGAACCGCGAGTAGGACCGTCAGAAGGCCAGATGGACCAAAACCTCAGCGCTTTCGACATCCAGGACCACCAAAGGATGAAGGCTCCAGACTCAGCCTCCAGGACGCTCGAATAGAGGGAAACCACCACCGACGAACCAGGGATGGCGACTTCCGGTGTCCAAGGACCAGGGAATCCAGACGAGGGACCCCGAGGACCGGCAGGAACATCTTTGGCAAGTCATTTTCTTTATTCGATATCAGTCACGTCAAATTTAGTTAGTTAATTTTATTAAATTCAAACAAATCTGCAAGCTTAAAACAATGACTTCACTCTTTATAAAATTTTAATAAACTGTATACTAAGTAAATGAATTTATGTGTTCAGAATATTTAAAATTATGAATATTAAACTTACAAAAGGTTTTTGGCCATAAGCCGTTTATTTAAAGGAAATGAGAAATTTTCGAATATTATAAATTTAAAAATTAAAGGTCATAAAATATGAATTTACCAATTCCATATAGGAGATAAAATATTATTATGTGTAATTTGGAAAAGAATTTTATGTTTATGTCAATGTAATCAATCTATATGCAAAGTATAACTTTTTAAAGCATAAGAAACAAGCAGTAACTCAGTGAATTGTTTTGTTAATATAATTGTGTAATACTTAAAAGGATAAATTTTCTTTTTTACTTAAATAAATAGAATTGAATATATCATAAAAATCAACATTATTTGCATTCCATCCTGTGTCAAATAACCAATTAAAACTGTTTAGCTTTTTCCAACTAATATAAAAATGATTCTTAAATCAGTAAACAAATTTAATTAAATTTCATTAAATGGCAATAGATCAAGCCTAATGTTTTAAAGAGTTTCTCTCTACTAACTTCATGAGCTAGTCTAAAGATTAGTTGGTTTTTTGTGTAAAAGTCCAGAGATTTATCTACTGGCAGATTGTGTTTAAGAGGACACAGGAGCCTTTTAAAATAGGTATTTTTAAACACAATCATATTTTGCACGTTCCCTTGCTGTCTCTGCAGATCATCATCAGGTGGTAAGACTCTGTGTGTATTATGTGTATTATTCTAAATGTGTTTCTTTCCAGCTGACTATTAATTTGACATGTGTGACTATACTTAGACCATACACAATTGATAAACTAATTTAGGAGTGTTTATACGTATTTTAAATAGTAGTCAGCGGGAATAGGCTTGTTGTGGGCTTGGCCCTACGAGCGGGAAATATACACTTAACTCAGGGAGTTTAGCACGGTTTTACCAGCAGGGTGATAGGCAGATTTTTGGTTGTTTATAAATAGGTTTTCTTGTAAACAATTAAATTTTAGTATTCTGCAAGAAAGGATTTAAACAACACGGCAACCGCGTAGAGCAGCGGTTGTAGGGACGGTTAAAAGGAAGGGTGGGGGACGTTGCAACACACGTTTATATATATATATATATATATATATATATATATATATATATATATATATATATATATATATATATGCATATATGACAGAAGTGGCAAAATATAAAAGCGAATTTCCTTCCAAATGTTCCCTTTATAAAATATATGGTTTTAGACGATGTCTTGTTTTGTTACTATTAGTTTTCTTTCTTTTCTCCTTTCTAACTTAAGAAGCTGACAGTAGTGGCCTATAACTTCTCATTCTACCCACCTCTTGTAATGCTGCACTAGTGCAAATAACATTTTTCTTTTAATTTCATATAGAAAAAATTTAATTTCTTTTAATTCTTCTTTAACTAATTTAATTTTCTTTTAATTTCTTTTATTTCCCATCTTTAAGCAACCTTTAGCTCTGGGAAGGTTAACTCAGTGCTAAAAGTGTTGATTTTTAAACATGTAGATCTATAGTTTGAATCCGACCGGTAGAACAAATATTTTAATATAAATTAATGAATACAAATATTTGAAAACACTGACTATATTAACATAACTGTTATCCATTAAGGTTTAAAAAAATATTAGAGGGTTTACTAAAATCTAGTTATTACAAGCAATTTTGTAGTTTGATAGAAAAACTTTATTACATTTTTAAAGATTTTCTGAACACAAACATTTTGTAACGAATTAAAAAAAAAAAACAGTTCTTTAAAAATATTATATTCGTATTGAGATGTTTTTATTTACTAAATAAGGACAAAGAACTATATATAACTCATAATCATTAGCTATATTGAACTAGTTGTATTAGGTTTTATTGAAATCTAAATTGATAACTTTTTAACTGATAAAAATCGGTTACTTCATAACTTTACTGTAAAGTTATGTTCTACAGCATAACCTATAAAATATGACCATCTTTTGAATGAAATCATATGCTGTCACCCAATGTAAGCAAAAATATGAGGCTCGTTCCGCGACCCGTTTTGTGATATAAGAAAATGTGAAAGATGAGATGATTTTCCTCCCGTTCATTTCTGCAGTTTACCCAATTGAAAAATATTCACTTCAAAATATCCAAAATTCTCAAAAAGACTTAAGCCAACGTAAAAATAATTGAAAGTAAAACCACGTTGGGCACTTTCTTTTTGAATAGTTTCTCAATAAACGTCATGGAATGAATTTATTCATTGTGTAGTGAACTTATTATTCATCGTGAACTTGACACAAGACAACTTCACACTCGAACAGCTGACTCCAATTAAAACGGGCAACAATTCTAAATCTAATTCTACACGTTGTTAAAAATAAAACTACCATTCTTGTCGGCAATAATGCGTTGATGTTTGTGGAAGCCAATAGCATTGGCTCCTGGCCAACAACTAGTGTCCCATGATGCAACAGACATTTGTTACACTCACTTTGTTACTATTGCTGTATTACGTCATGGACCAGTGCTTTTGGCATATTGTTGTGGCGCCAAAGTGCTTGGCAGTTTCTGTAATTTGTTTGTTAGTTTTACCGGAATTAGCCTTTATTTTTTCCAAATTGAATATTCCTCATGACTGTGTATGTTTTGCACAGAAATCTTCGACTAGCCATGACAGTCACAAGCTGTTCTAACACAGCGATTTTAATACAATATTAAAAGAAAATTATGTGATAACATATGATTTCATAAAACCGCTGATTATACGTTTATACATAATGTATCTACTTTACACTCGTAAAATTATTATGTTGAAATGCAATTAATAAATATTTTGTATACGTTAATTAATATATTGATTTAATTAAAATTTGATGAAACTTAATACAATTACCACAATATAATTATAATGCTGAATTGAGTTATAAATATTTTGTATACGTTAATTAATATATTGATTTAATTAAAATTTGATGAAACTTAATACAATTACCACAATATAATTATAATGCTGAATTGAGTTATACATATTTTGCTCAATATTTCAAATTTAAACTGTTTTATGCGTTACTGATACTTGTAAAAAGTGTTAAATACACTTTAAATTAAATTAATTAAACAAAACTTTTATTTAGCAAGGTTCATGACTTTTAAAAGTAAAGTTGGGTTGAGAGTAATTATACGACTTGAGTAAATTTCTGAAACTCGTTGGAACAAACTGTTTCCAGCCACACTCTTTAAAATTAGACACCAATGGTCTAGTACGACCAAAAACGTTAAAGATAGTAATTTAAAACTAACTATCATATTCTTTTCATAATTTTAATTTTCCGCTAGGGTTTATATTCTTATTTATGTTCTGAGTATCATAATTACCTGCCAATTCTAGCGTCATCCCACGTCTTGCTGACTCGTTTCGGAGCACCTCCATCTTCATGAGTTCATAATAAGATAGAGTTAGAAGGTAATTATGATACTCAAAATAAAAAAAGAACTATTATGTTTGTGATTCAATAATATTTTTGTATATACATTATTAGGTATATACCAGAGATTCATGATAGTAAAACTAATAAAATTTATATCTTCGTTTGGATAGTTCGATAATCCAATAGAATAAACATTCTAAAAAACAAACTAACAGCTCATTCTTGTTTTTATTAAAATGTAACTTGTATTTGTAGCACCTAAAGTTATTGTATAGCTCACTAAATCAAATCACTCCAAAAAATCCTTTCCAGCCTACTACCGAAATAAAAATAACACAATAAAAATGTCTTAATTCATTTATGAAATTTAAATACAACAAACCTACATTAAATACGCATCACAATATTTAAAGACGCCATTGTTGGTGTTGTATTAACTTATACGCATCGCATATAAATAAATAGCATCACAATATTTAAAGACGCCATTGTTGGTGTTGTATTAACTTATACGCATCGCATATAAATAGCATCACAATATTTAAAGACGCCATTGTTGGTGTTGTATTAACTTATACGCATCGCATATAAATAGCATCACAATATTTAAAGACGCCATTGTTGGTGTTGTATTAACTTATACGCATCGCATATAAATAAATAGCATCACAATATTTAAAGACGCCATTGTTGGTGTTATATTAACTTATACGCATCGCATATAAATAAATAGCATCACAATATTTAAAGACGCCATTGTTGGTGTTATATTAACTTATACGCATCGCATATAAATAAATAGCATCACAATATTTAAAGACGCCATTGTTGGTGTTATATTAACTTATACGCATCGCATATAAATAAATAGCATCACAATATTTAAAGACGCCATTGTTGGTGTTGTATTAACTTATACGCATCGCATATAAATAAATAGCATCACAATATTTAAAGACGCCATTGTTGGTGTTGTATTAACTTATACGCATCGCATATAAATAGCATCACAATATTTAAAGACGCCATTGTTGGTGTTGTATTAACTTATACGCATCGCATATAAATAGCATCACAATATTTAAAGACGCCATTGTTGGTGTTGTATTAACTTATACGCATCGCATATAAATAAATAGCATCACAATATTTAAAGACGCCATTGTTGGTGTTGTATTAACTTATACGCATCGCATATAAATAAATAGCATCACAAGATTTAAAGACGCCATTGTTGGTGTTGTATTAACTTATACGCATCGCATATAAATAGCATCACAATATTTAAAGACGCCATTGTTGGTGTTGTATTAACTTATACGCTTCGCATATAAATAAATAGCATCACAATATTTAAAGACGCCATTGTTGGTGTTGTATTAACTTATACGCATCGCATATAAATAAATAGCATCACAATATTTAAAGACGCCATTGTTGGTGTTATATTAACTTATACGCTTCGCATATAAATAAATAGCATCACAATATTTAAAGACGCCATTGTTGGTGTTGTATTAACTTATACGCATCGCATATAAATAAATAGCATCACAATATTTAAAGACGCCATTGTTGGTGTTGTATTAACTTATATGCATCGCATATAAATAAATAGCATCACAATATTTAAAGACGCCATTGTTGGTGTTGTATTAACTTATACGCATCGCATATTAATAAATAGCATCACATTTAAAGTATTTATAAATAATCCGTTGGGTAAACTATAGTTAAGTAAACAAATACAATTATTTAAAACTATTTCACTAATTCAGTTACATGATAGCTACGCATGTCATATATGTTCAGGCTACAGGGATTTGACGTCTACTGCACAACCCAACCATGCGAAACAAATAAAAGGAGAGCCGGCAGTGATTAAAGGAGGTAGTATCAATCACTCGTAAGATTTGGAGATGTAACTTACCAGGATGTAAATCAATATTATCCTTCTATATCCTAGGATTGAAAGCACCGTATCTACTGTATTCCATCGTCCATTCCACGGAATGATGATTTCATTGAGTTCTTAAACAAATTGTGTGACAGATTCTTGGTGAGTTTTGGATTTTATGCAAAACACAACTTCTGTGGCCCGCCCTATACCTCCGGGGACAAAGTATTGGTACGAGGAGAAAGACACTGTATGAAGCTGATCGTAAATGTAGTTGTAACTCTACTAGAACTCCTACCTGCTGGCCGACCGACATCAAAAAGCTGACGTTGATTGAAGTATCGAGGAGTCTCACGAGTACTTTACAGGTACGGAATGCCGTTACGACGTCTGGAATGCCAACAAGTGGGATATTCTGCAGTATAACTGACTAGGAGAGTTTCTGTATAGAGTTGGAAGCAAAGCTAGAGTTTGGTGTGTATCTAAGAAGCAGCGACAAGAGATGTGTCGACCACCTAGAGCTGGCGGCTTGCAACTATTCCCCAGAACTAGTATTAAACCTAGTACTATTGCCTACTAGTATTGCAGAAGAGGATAACTTGACGACAATGATATCGGAGCTGTGGCCCAGCCTATAAGACCAAGCTGGATGAATCTTTTTATTAAAAAATTACGAGACTTAATGGGACAAGTCAAAAATGAGTAGGTGAGAGGTTACCTGTATAGTTTGTCGACACATAATAAAATATTCCTTAATTCCTTAAGGCACAAGGTCCCTTAAGAACAAAATAGCTTAAAACATATTACGCCACAATTGGAGCTGGCAATGGCATATGGACAGAATCCGATGCAGAGAAAAAAATCTTTTTATGCTTTTTCTAAGACAATTTTCAAACGGAAGTATAATCTCGGTAGAGAAAACTGATATTGGTAATTCGTAAGGTAACTATTAAGAAAATGCAGGGGGAAATATTAAAGGTTCCATATAAAAAAGCTGCTGGCTAAACGTAATCACTGGACGAATCCTGAAGGAGTTGCCACGAAAACTCATATGAAATTCTTTCATCTGATCAATGCGTGTTATTGGGTGAAATGAGTCAGAGGCAACAGCAAAATTGAAGTGATCCCTGGACAGCCTCAGAGTAGACCAGACAGTGGCTTACAAAATCCAAGTAAAATAATACATATATTATAACGCTTCTTGGAAAACCATGGCGTTTACAGCGTTTCTTGTGGAGTTTGTAAGAATCGTACATTGGTCAAACGAACAGACGGTAACTGAGCTAAGCTTGAGGAGCACAAACCGGGCCTTAAAAACAAGCAGAAAACGTCGGTTCTGTACAGGCACCACTGCGATACAGGGCATACTATTGATTTTCAATCTTGCCGATAGATTGCTCAAGTGGAAAACTACAGGACTATCGAAATAGAGAAGCAAGAGAGTCTTAACAAACGCGATGATACTTTGAATTTGCCCGCAGTGTGGAAGTGTGTCATAGATAGATTTTATCGGCAGAAAGGTGAACAAAGCCCAAAGGAATGTGAGTAATTGTTTGGATCAGATGTGTGTGGATTTGACGTCAATGGGCGTGGCTTCTTTCCTCTATATATAGGAGCAGAGTTATCTGCGCTCTTTACTCGCTCTTCATCTGTTGTTGGGTTCACCTCGTCAATGCTGGATGAGATTCTAGCGAAACGTCGGAACTGCGAATTCATGCACTGCAGAATAAACGGATGTACTCCAGATATTAACTATTCATCATATTTTTCCATCCGTGAAGGAATACGTATCAGCATATATATATATATATATATATATATATATATATATATATATATATATATATATATATTTATATATATATATTTGTATACAAATTTTCCCAAAGTGTGCATGAATATTTTACGTAGTGTATAAGCAATTCAAAAATGTCCCTCATATTATTTTAAGTTTAAAAAGAAGTTCAAGTTGTGTTCGAATATAGTTCATCATATACACTAACATTTACTTAGTACAGAAATGATAAACTATACGGTAATTAAAATTTAAGAGCTTTATAAAAGTTTGCACAAAATAAGTCAAAAGTCAATGATAAAGCTAACAGCACGGTGATAACATATCTGGCACATGGTAAACTCTTTTAGTTGATATTGTGCCGCATAGAGTGCATTGCGAATGTAACGTGGCTCGCTTTTAATTTTCTCTGAGTGATATGTTATTAACGGATTCAATGGACAAGGATTCCGAGTTTATTTTCCGCATGAGAAGACATGACCAGGCTTGCAATGCGGAACAAGTTTACCGTGCACATTGTGACAGTGAGGATGATGTGTTTATCCCTAACTCTAACGCGTACTCGAGGGGTAAGTTTTTCAGAATAAAACGATCTTCAAACAACAATAATATTTACTAAATCAAAACCGTACAAGTTTGACAAACGCTTGTGAGCTCCCGCAGTTTTAAAAAAAGAGTTCTGGATTACATTTTATCCGACCTTTACAGAGTGGTTGATTTAAACATTTGTTTACCTCTTTTAGAAATGAGAGTACAAAATTGGTACGCGTTCTCTTTTTAAAAAATAAAGTAGCATTTTCAAAACAATTTATTATTCATAGATTATATATTATTAGGTGACAGCTAAATTTATAGTTTATTTATTTACAATCATATTTTTTATATAAGAAATACATACCAGCCCTCTAACAACACTAGTTTTAATCAGAACATGTTTTCGGCAACCATGTTGCTTTTACAATATAGTGGTAAATTATATTTCATTAATATAATTAACAATTATATTTATTTTACCTAAATTTGGAACTGTTATTGTGTCTATGTATTTAATAGAAAAGACCTTTAAATAATTCAAAGTATATTTTTATAAACACTTATACACCGTTTTTAAAAACAGCATAATGAAATTTTTGCTTTGATCTAGTAACGAAAACATGACTACGACTCCAAAAAAATAAAACCATTTAACGTCTTAGGCCACAATCAAAATGATAAAGGGGAGACATTTTATATGAGATGAAATGTCTAAAGGTTTAAAATGCGAGGTCAGGTTAGAAAATTCATACCTGAAAAACATTGGTTTCCAGCTGCACGTACCATGTACATTTCCACAAATATATGAATATTTATGTACTGCATAATTTCAGCGTCTGTAACAGAAGGAATAATACATTCTAGGAATAGAGTTAGAGTAAGATATGCTATTCTAATTGCGGTTCCGTGGATGGATTTAATTACTACCTCTAGTAGCAACGAGGTGAAACCTTTGTTTTCTTCACTATTAATAACCTTTCTGTTTGCTTCATTATTTTCGTTTAAACGATTGTAATTCTAATGAGTCGTACCATCTTGCACTGCCAAAAGTGTATGGCAGTATTTATAAGTCATAGTACTTTTGTAGATCCATTACATTGAGATTGTTTTTCTTCTAAATTTATAATGAGTTTGGAAACCATGGTGACCTTGGAAACATCGGTTCAACTTGACTTGAACGATAATCTTATTGAGAAAGTTGAGTTATGTGTGAAAAAACTACTACCTAGGTAGACCTATTAGTGTATTGTTGAAATCTAGAAGCTATTCTCCCTTTCCAGGTCAGCGCTCATAACCGTTTATCCATTTAGTGGTGCTTTTCATGAGACGTGGAATGTTCCTTAGTGAACATTTTTTCGCCTCATTATCATTCGTATCCTCTCAGATTTGGCAATGCCACGATCAGAGATCATCGCAACCTTGAGACCCGAATAACTTCCGAATTATCACCTGAATTACCAACAATTATAACAACTGAATCAGTTTCTCTTCAACGAGGTTTTATGTCTGTCAAAATCCTACCTACATTAATAAACCTTTCCTATCCATCATATAGATAAGATCGCTGCACCAACAAAGGGAAAGAGAAAATAGGTTTCTTTTAAAGTTATATATAGAGTCTACACTCGTAGACTCACAAAAAGTTAAGATAGATTTAATTGGCGATCGTTAGCCGCGGAAGTGGTGCTGTAATAGACGGAAAGGAAATACTGAAGTCTGAATGTAACTCTCTACCATTACTCTGCCATTAGCAAGTAGAATGCAAATCGATTCTAATGGTCGTGCAGTCGTCAAAGGGGTTTTAATTAGGATCATTACACAGAAATATTTAATTTTTTACGGAAAATAAACAATTAAAAAAATTATGTTTAACATAAATTAGAAAAATTATTGAACCAACTCATTTATTTGTCAAATTTTTATGAGATAAATATTTTGGAGTTTAATTTTCTTACTTTTTTATTGCTATTAATTTATTAGTTATTCGTTCAGAATAAATTATAAAAAAATAGTACTGGGTGAAATAAATGATAAAACTGCACCTAAAATTCCTAAATATAAATTAAAACTGTTTAGACCGTAAAAGGTTACCTAAAATCGGGGCATAAAATGTCATTTCATGTGCGTATTTAAAAATGGGTCAAGTTAGCTCTTAGAGATCAAACAATATATAAGTGTTAACAAATTATATATTTTGTGAAACATTATTATTTTTTCAAATAGGTAATGAAATCAATTTATAATTCGGATAATTTCTTAGTGGAATAAATTCATAGAAAACTATTCATATGAAGTGTTGGAATAGTATATTTTTAGAATGTTTTTCGCCAGACTTTGACTTTCAGCGGGCGTTGATTATGCAGTTGCACAAGGCCATTAATCAGTTAATAGGTGAATGATTTGAATATAAGCCAATCGTGTGATGCAAAATATTACAGTTTTTTTTTATCTTAGCATCATTTATTTATTTTGTACAAGTCAACAGATACACTGAGGTTATGGAAGTGTAGATTCTATTATCTAGTTTGATAAAGAAACAACAAAATATTTATGATGCTAAAGATATCTCTAGATTCCTGTAATTTTTACTCCGTAGAGCAAAACTCATCTTGAAGCTCATCTTGTTGTAGAGGACCAAAATAACATAGTTGCATAATAAATAGTTCAAATTTTGTTAAAAAAAAGTAAACATTGAACAACTTTTTTTTATCAATTTTATAAACTCTTGGTAACCTTCGACATTGAGAGGCCATATCCAAACGTTATATTTAAATCTGCAATATGTTTATTACTGTTAAACGTATATGTTAGTAGATATAACTTATATACTGTCTAAAAGTTAAAAATGTGTTTTTGTTTTTCTTTTAATTGTTTTTTACATAAAGTCAGTTGTTTTATATATTATATGTTTTTTTTCTATTATATAAATTTATAAAGTTATTTAATTGTTGTTTTCAATATATAACTTTTGAGATTTTGTTGTTTTACATTGTTGTTTTCAATTTATAACATTTAATATAAAGAATTTAATGTAACGGTAAAGAAATAAATATTATATAGTTCCTGAAGAAGATTTTATTTTTGAGTAGAAATGTATTACCCTGTTTTAAAACTAATTAAAGGTCGGTTATTAATTTATTTTGTCTCTATTTGGACCTAATCAACCACAAATGTTTCTCATACCCTCTTCATTTTAGATTTCTTTCATAAACGTGATATTTACATAGGTATTAGTGTAAAAGTACCAATTTATTCATTTATATTACGGTTATTCATTTATATTACCAGAAATAAAAATTTGTTTATAAAAATGAAAAAAAGTTCTCAATTATTTATAGTATTTGAATTTGTAATCCAAATCAGCAAAATTGTATACAGTGTACATTCGCAAATGTGTAAATAAACAGGTCTCTTGGTAGGCCTGTATCAAAATCATGAAACAAATTCGTACACATTGTTACATAACTATTATACTACAATTTAGAAAATACAGTGTAAATAAATATATCACAAGATTACAAAAATACATGAAACAAAAAACTGGAGATTTAAAACCTTTTAAATTTATTTTCTGTGTTTATAAAATTAAAATCACTTATTGACAAACTTTATGTTAAACACCCCATATGTTTCCCTAAAATTAAACAAATGTAAAAAACAACAAGCATTTTTTTATGAAGCTTCAATATTTATTTTTTCCAGGAACTAATTTAGAAGGAGAACGACATGTTGGATTTGTAAATTAACAAAGACATAAATCCATGACAAACGTCGAAAGCGGCTGCATAAAACCTTCTTGTTTTATAGATCGTAATATGTCCCAAGCTGACGTTCAAGTGATAAAAATAATACGCAAAACCTGTTATTTACGATGATTTTCTCTCTAACACTTCAAATTGACTTATTTTATAATTTCATATATGTAGTTTATTTTGTTATTATTTTTTTTTTTTAATTTACCTAGGCAAGCTATAATTTGCTACATTTATGTTGCAACATGTTACACATCTGGAAAGATTTTCGACGAACATGTAGTCATTCATAAGAATTGTGACAGCGTTGCCAACTTGTTTGCCTTTACTGCTTTTCGCATAAAAATTTCCAGTCGTCAATGGTTTGCAATTACGTGACAAACGAATATATTGACAAATAAAATTATTTACTTCAGCCTATAAAATGTCGAAATTTTCAGAATACGGGTAAAGTTTCAGCAGATTTTTGTTTTATATAATTAACAAATTTTAGATGCACATAGGCTAAATTTGTTGATATTTACTGACATTTAAGAAAAATTGTATTTTTAAAATATTTTCGAGAAAAATAACGTTGCTACATTCTTCAAACACTACAATAATTTTACAAATATTTTGAGTATATATGGTTTTCTTTTTATTTATTTATTCAACTTACACAATTTTTTATACAGGCCTATTATAATTACAAAAAGGCATTCGTTTTAATTCTAAGTTTTGAATTCCGTACTCTTTTATTACAGTACACTTGATACAGAGTATATTTGAAGTACACTTAAATTGATACACAATTTAACTTAGGAAAGGAGTAACTTTCCAGTAAAGCTATCCAGTTAGTTGTTTTTCTGGCATTACGTTTTTAGTGTTTACCAAAACATTACTACCTGTTTATGAAATACGTTAACTGTTGCACCCTGCCTCTTCGGGAGGAAGGGGTCATGTCTCTTTCTCCAAGGCCCGTGGACAGTGGCACAATTCTTACCAAAACATTACTACCTGTTTATGAAATACGTTAACTGTTGCACCCTGCCTCTTCGGGAGGAAGGGGTCACGTCTCTTTCTCCAAGGCCCGTGGACAGTGGCACAATTCTTACCAAAACATTACTACCTGTTTATGAAATACGTTAACTGTTGCACCCTGCCTCTTCGGGAGGAAGGGGTCACGCCTCTTTCTCCAAGGCCCGTGGACAGTGGCACAATTCTTTCCAAAAATTATTTACCATATAGAGTATAATAGTAACACTCACACTTTACCTTAGGTGTCCTATTTGTTTTTTCGGAACGAACCTACCAGGGATATTACATAATCACAGCTAAAACAACCTTTGCATTGACTGCAGCAAAGGTAGGAAATTTTATACCTCTTGATGTTTGAATACAAGTGCATAACATGATTTTAATTATCTAATAACTCTCTGTGATTAAAGTTAAAATATAATATGGTAGAATTGATTTGGCTTAATACAAATTCCTACATATATATATATATATATATATAAAAATATCGCAATATGTATTCTTGTGAATTAATAAAGAACTAAGTCAAAATACAAATACAAAAATTATAATTGAATTTACAATTCAATTATATGTAAATTCAATTATAATTCTTGTATTTGTATTTTTACTTAGTTCTTTATATATATATATATATATATATATATATATATATATACATATATATATACATATATATATTAAAACAACATAGGTTATTCAAATACAAGAATATTTATTAATTTATATCCAAAGCTTTTCGTTGGCAAACAGTACCAACGAAAAGCTTTGGATATAAATTAATAAATATTCTTGTATTTGAATAACCTATGTTGTTTTAAATTATTAAACAAGAAAATGTATTATATATATATATATATATATATATATATATATATATATATATACATTTTAAGTTATTAGTTAATAAATTACATTAACCGGATCGTCTCGACAGTATTTGTTCTGAAGGACCTTCTTTACACTGAAGTCTTAGATCCAATTCAACCGGTAAACAAATTTTGAAAAATATCTCTTTAGTAAAAGCCCAATACTATTTACTTTATTTCTATTACTTTTAAATACACTTAACTATTAGACGTTACAGGGTGCTGACACAGGCAGAGTTTGGCTGGATCGTATAAGTTGACTGGTCCAGATCTTGGGTTTTACTGTCCCGGTATCATCGACTCAGATTAACTGAGTTTAGCTGAAAATTAACTGTTTTTTTATTAACTTAATACTTTTACTTTAACTGAGATATATATATATATCTCCATACTTTATACGCTGCATAGAACATAGATACGACGGCTGCATCATGGCTCCCACCCTGCTCGTCCAGTACTTCATTCTTATCTGTTTGTTCGTTAACCTATTATCTCAAACTTGGAATGAATTAGGTATCCAGCGAGGTGCTGCGCTCTATCTTAACTATCGCAACTAGCTCTAATCTTTATTATTGCCTAAATCCTGATATTATTTTTCCTACCAAAAAAAAGGTATTACTGTATATAATGTGTAACTGATAAGGTAGTCGGGGTTGAATAGATTTAACACTTGTATAATATATTAATATAATCTTTTTTTCTAATTACCAGGTAATGAGCCCCAGTCCCAAGCGAGGAACCCTAGCCTACTATTTGTAATAGGCTCATAGTAAACGAAGCATTTATCAATGATATTAATGTTGCTCATATATTTTCCCATACAATTTTCCTACGATAGTTGTCATTTACTACACGTAATCCGTACATAATAGTTACCTAACATTATCTTCCACATAACCGGTTCAACACATATCGCTAATAATGAAATGAAATATCATACGATTATCTTGGGCGATACCGCTCTAGCTTAAAGTTGGTGGCCTTCAATCTATTTGATGTTTCCTGTTTCGATACTGACAACGGAAGTTGAATTTCAGTTCGTTTGCTATTTCCGTGCCTGACCGTGCTGTTAATAGTTCAGATACCTTGCATTAAACTGCATATGTATGCCATTTTATTCTATAATATTAATTACTACGTAATCAATGAAATATTTGTACTATGTTATGGAAAAAAGAAACAATAACCCAATCCATAAATATATGTTGATGTATATCGCCAAGTATAATGTAAACCAATATAGTAAATCATCAAAAACTAAAGATTCGCGCGTATTTTACAAGTTAAAAGAATTTTATTTCTTTAGGAGAGACTGTGTTTTTGTTTCTGTTGTGGAAAACATATGGGCGACCCATTTGAAAACTGAAGGAACTGAATTTTGTATTTTTTTTTAAATTTCAGAACGCTGTTCTTGAACAATTAGATAGTTAAAATTATAAAAAGAAAATAAAAACACTCTATTGCATTCTAATTGGCTATTTTCATATCGCTATGAGTTTTGTGTTTAATATTTCTTAAAATATGTAGGTCAACTAACATTTAGAACATATTTTGTAAATTAATTTATCAATTATATTTGACAGGCTATAGAGAAATTTACAATATACCTACACACATACGCACGCACATTCAAACATATATATATATATATATATATATATATATATATATATATATATATATATATATATATATATATATATATATATATAAATTGAAATTTTTCGTATGATGTATATGAATATACAATATAACTCGTATGTAATATAATAGTATTGTATTATTTATTAGTATAGAGGATATATAACAAACAGTGTAGGCCATATAATATATTTTTCTACACAATTGAATATTCAGTATTGCGTATATGAAATACGCCCAGCAATAACAAAATGGGACTACATTGAGACTTCAGGCAAGTCTCAAGGACACCATGATAAATAAAAAGCAAGTGTAAACAATGGTATCACAGCCGAACGCCTACAACACTTCAACTGATACACGCGCCACGTGCCGGATTGACGAGTCATTCAACTGAATGACAAAACACTGGAAAGTTGTCTAGAAGCTTCCACTGTGTTGCGGTACCTGCATGTGACAACGCGAGTACTGTGTTGGGCAACACACTCAGCACGGACAATTAATTCGCGACAAATTGGTGGAGAATGGGGATTGTGTTTGAGCAGTCTCTACAAATATCTGTAATCTTACCTAATGGTAATTTGATGTATATTTACGTACTACGAATACAACCCGTCTTCTGAATCCATGAGTGTTGATTATGTGTTTAGTATAATTAGGCGGCAGTAGTTATAAGTAGCAGCTAAAACAAAGACAGTTATTACACAAAAATTATTTATGTATAAGCAAATATTGTTTCGTAAATACATTTAAAAAAATAAAGTAGAAGCAAATGCTTGTAATATATAGCAAATTTTAACAATAATTAAATACAGTAGAACCTCTCTAATTAGTCACTCTTTAATTCGACGAGTCTTCTGCAATTTCTCATCGTATTCGTCACAGTAATAATAATAATTGCCTGCACTGTCACATAGTATAAGCGTCATCAGACAAAAACTAATTTTTTACAAAATAAAATGCTAGACCTAAAAGGTAAATATATTTACTACACCGTGTTTTTTCTTGCTAGTGTAAGGCATTATAATGCAAGGAACTATAATATGTTTTTATGTCTTTTATAAAAATAGAGTAGCGTACCGTATTAGTAATTACGATCTAAACTGCAGGTTACAAGTCTTTTTATAGTGTTGTTTAGTTTTTCTTTGCTTCTAATATTTAAATCGATACAAATAAATCTGTTAGTACTAAAAAACATAAATGAACAAAATTAGTTCTACCTTTATAATGGTTAGTCATATTACCTTCAAGGACAAGAAACTATTGTGAATATAGGTAAGATTGAAGTAAAGCAAAAAACCTCTTGGTAAAGGATACCGTGGATATATAGTAGAATTAGTCGGGCTAAGACAATGAATTATACCTGCACTCAACCGATGAGATGTCTACTGCTACCCATCTTCAGTTTAAAATAAATAGTAAAACCTAAACGAGGTAATACAAATAAAATATCGAAATCTTGTTGCTGTTCATGACGCGTTGGTTGTTAATTCTTATTACACTTTTTCTATTACTTGCGACCAGACTTTTTGTTAACTAAAGTTGTTAAATTGTTAACTTACACTCGGAGGAAAACTTTCCTCCAAGTGTAAGTTAACAATTTAACAACTTTTAGTTAACAAAAAGTCTGGCCGCAAGTAACACCAAAGTGTAATAACAAATAAAATGTTTAATTAACTTCAATCAGATGTATTTAATCAGTAATATTCCAGAAAATATGAAAAATATAAGAATATATATTAACAAAAGGGAATAATTCCTTACTTTTATTCCTTCGTTTTCCTCGACTTTGTTTAAAGAGCCTGAGGATGGTGTGTCTAATGTTTCTAGATGAATAAAATCAAGCAATTTTAATTTAATGGAAATGGTATATCATAGGCTTTAAAGTATGTAAAGAATCAATGTGTTTGTAGAACAGGATAATTAATGACTTACAGATTCTCATAGTTTATGGTATAGAGAAGGATCATTGCACATGTAATCAGGACCGAATCCCTGAAATGAACTCACTAAAAGTGGGAAAGTTGGTACACGTGCCCTTTAGTTGAACTTCACCGTGCACTAAACAAAAATATATAAAGGCGCACATTACATATTTATAGAATAAGAATGGCGATGGGTAGATGTTTTTTGCATTGAAAACAAGCTTCAGAAATATCTATTCTGAATATAATTACGTAGATCTTTCACCCCATACGAAAGCTTATGCACATATACACGTCCTTATAATTTGATATATCCAACACTCATATGCATTTCTATAGGGCCATATTTATATGTAGATAATCGTGGTTTAATATAACACATTTCCAGAGCCAACGTCTTTGGCAACCAACCGTTATTAGTGGAGCTTCTCTCATTACAACTAAACTCTCTTGAAGTGAAAGGAATATTAAGGATCATTAATAATAATCATTAAGATTATTATTAAGGTAAGAAATCACTTCTGAATAATAATAACACTAGTAGGGTTATTGGATACTTAAGGTCCGTTTCCTGTTATCGAAATAACTTTTCCCCTTAAAAAGTACATGATCTGAAATAACAAGAATTACTGTAAGTTGTATTAGGCATCTCGTGAAATTAATGTTTGCTTTGGATCGTTAACTTCGCTTTACCTCATAAAGCATACGATCCCTGGCTCACTCTAAGTCGTATTAGGCTTCTCGTGAAATTAATGTTTGATTTGGATCGGTATTAGCTTTACCTCATAAAGCATACGATCCCTGGCTCACTGTAAATAGTATTAGGCATCTCGTGAAATTAATGTTTGCTTTGGATCGTTAACTTCGCTTTACCTCATAAAGCATACGATCCCTGGCTCACTCTAAGTCGTATTAGGCTTCTCGTGAAATTAATGTTTGATTTGGATCGGTATTAGCTTTACCTCATAAAGCATACGATCCCTGGCTCACTCTAAGTCGTATTAGGCATCTCGTGAAATTAATGTTTGCTTTGGATCGTTAACTTCGCTTTACCTCATAAAGCATACGATCCCTGGCTCACTCTAAGTCGTATTAGGCTTCTCGTGAAATTAATGTTTGATTTGGATCGGTATTAGCTTTACCTCATAAAGCATACGATCCCTGGCTCACTGTAAATAGTATTAGGCTTCTCGTGAAATTAATGTTTGATTTGGATCGGTATTAGCTTTACCTCATAAAGCATACGATCCCTGGCTCACTCTAAGTCGTATTAGGCTTCTCGTGAAATTAATGTTTGATTTGGATCGGTATTAGCTTTACCTCATAAAGCATACGATCCCTGGCTCACTGTAAATAGTATTAGGCATCTCGTGAAATTAATGTTTGCTTTGGATCGTTAACTTCGCTTTACCTCATAAAGCATACGATCCCTGGCTCACTCTAAGTCGTATTAGGCTTCTCGTGAAATTAATGTTTGATTTGGATCGGTATTAGCTTTACCTCATAAAGCATACGATCCCTGGCTCACTGTAAGTCGTATTAGGCTTCTCGTGAAGTTAATGTTTGATTTGGATCGGTATTAGCTTTACCTCATAAAGCATACGATCCCTGGCTCACTGTAAATAGTATTAGGCTTCTCGTGAAATTAATGTTTGATTTGGATCGGTATTAGCTTTACCTCATAAAGTATACGATCCCTGGCTCACTGTAAGTCGTATTAGGCTTCTCGTGAAATTAATGTTTGATTTGGATCGGTATTAGCTTTACCTCATAAAGCATACGATCCCTGGCTCACTGTAAGTCGTATTAGGCTTCTCGTGAAATTAATGTTTGATTTGGATCGGTATTAGCTTTACCTCATAAAGTATACGATCCCTAGCTCACTGTAAGTCGTATTAGGCTTCTCGTGAAATTAATGTTTGATTTGGATCGGTATTAGCTTTACCTCATAAAGTATACGATCCCTGGCTCACTGTAAGTCGTATTAGGCTTCTCGTGAAATTAATGTTTGATTTGGATAGGTATTAGCTTTACCTCATAAAGTATACGATCCCTGGCTCACTGTAAGTCGTATTAGGCTTCTCGTGAAACTAATGTTTGATTTGGATCGGTATTAGCTTTACCTCATAAAGCATACGATCCCTGGCTAACTGTAAGTCGTATTAGGCTTCTCGTGAAATTAATGTTTGATTTGGATCGGTATTAGCTTTACCTCATAAAGTATACGATCCCTGGTTCACTGTAAGTCGTATTAGGCTTCTCGTGAAATTAATGTTTGATTTGGATCGGTATTAGCTTTACCTCATAAAGTATACGATCCCTGGCTCACTGTAAGTCGTATTAGGCTTCTCGTGAAATTAATGTTTGATTTGGATCGGTATTAGCTTTACCTCATAAAGCATACGATCCCTGGCTCACTCTAAGTCGTATTAGGCTTCTCGTGAAATTAATGTTTGATTTGGATCGGTATTAGCTTTACCTCATAAAGCATACGATCCCTGGCTCACTGTAAGTCGTATTAGGCTTCTCGTGAAATTAATGTTTGATTTGGATCGGTATTAGCTTTACCTCATAAAGCATACGATCCCTGGTTCACTGTAAGTCGTATTAGGCTTCTCGTGAAATTAATGTTTGATTTGGATCGGTAGTAGCTTTACCTCATAAAGCATACGATCCCTGGTTCACTGTAAGTCGTATTAGGCTTCTCGTGAAATTAATGTTTGATTTGGATCGGTATTAGCTTTACCTCATAAAGCATACGATCCCTGGCTCACTGTAAGTCGTATTAGGCTTCTCGTGAAATTAATGTTTATTTTGGATCGTTAACTTAGCTTTACCTCATAAAGCATACGATCCCTGGCTCTATGCCCAGTACCACAGCGAGTTGTATAGAGAATACCATATACTGCATCTTCACTGTTTCACACAGGAAATATTAGCTTCTTAAATCCTTGTCCTTAAGAACATCGTAGTAGTATGTGGTTTTTTTATTATTATTAAAACTGCTTTTATTATACCAACCATTAACTTTTCTTGCATTATCTTAACCTAAATATACTCATATAACTAAAGTGCCCAATAACTCTTTAGTTCTTGTCTGGACATTTTCAGTAATATAGATTAGAACTAACACAGCACAACACAACACTACACTAACTGGAATCAATTTGTTCTCTTCAATCTTCTAACCATGGACTGGTTATCTAGAAGTTGAAGAGCCACTTTACTTGGATGAAGGAGAAGTCTCTTTTCATGTTTTTGGGCCATCTTGTTTATTTCTTCTGGTATCATCGGAATATTTAGATGTCGGCGAATATCTTTGTTTTTAACAAAGGGGCACTAAACATATTTCTCAGTAGCATATTTTGGAACATCTCGATAATTTCTAGATTAGATTACTTTGCACATCCCCACAGTTGACTGCCATACATCCAAACTGGTTTCAACATCTGATTGTAGATTTTTATTTTATTTTCTATAGAGAGGTTTAAATCTCTACCCAAGAGCCAATAGTGCTTACGGTATTTGATATTTAATTCCTCCTTTTTTTTCTTGATGTGGTGTTTTCATTTTAGTTTAGCATGTAGGTTCAAACGTAGATATTTAGCTTAATTTAAGGGATGATGATTCCGTTAACATCCGTTAATGGTGGATCTTTCAATACGGAGGATTATTTGTGAAGTTGATGGGGACTGACTTCATTCAGTTTGATTTTCCATTTATCAGTCCATTCTAGGAGTTTGTTTGTTGATCTCTGCACTTTGTCCGTAGATGTATATATGTCTTTGTTAGTTGGTAAACATGCTGTGTCATCTGCAAACGATGCTATTGTTACTTCTGGGGTGGTTGGAATATCACAGGTGTAAAGTAGGTAGAGTACTGGGCTCAGTACACCTTGGGGTACTCCTGCTCTGATTTCCTGAATTTCTGAATATTTTCCTTCCTATTTGATTCTGAATGTTCTGCCTACTATATATATATATATATATATATATATATATATATATATATATATATATATATATATATATTTTAAAACAACACAGGTTATTCAAATACAAGAATATTTATTATTTTATATCCAAAGTTTTTCGTTGGCAAACAGTACCAACATCATCAGGAATGAAAATTACCAATTGTAATTTTCATTCCTGATGATGTTGGTACTATTTGCCAACGAAAAACTTTGGATATAAAATAATAAATATTCTTGTATTTGAATAACCTGTGTTGTTTTAAATTATTAAACAAGAAAACGTATTATATATATACGGTTATATATATATATATATATGGTTAACAATGAAACACATTCCTTTGGAGCATCTTATTTAATTTATGGATCAGGCTGCTATGCCACACCTTATCAAAGGCTTGAACAACATCTAAAAAATAGCGCAGTGCAAATCTGTTTACCTTCTAAAACTATTCTATGAACTTAATCTATAGTGAAATGGTTTTCCCTGAATCCAAACTGGTTTCTGGAATCAGATCATTTTTCTCTATGACTGTTTTAAGCCTTTTCAGTAATAGTTTTACGAATAGCTTAGAAATTGTAGGGAGTAAGGATTTGGTCTATATGACTTAATATCATTAGGCGATTTTCCTGGTTTTGGTAACATTACAACTTGTGCTACCTTCCAAATGTCTGGGACATACTTAAGTCTAAATGCTGCATTAATAAGATAAGTAAGCATGACTATACCTTTTCCTTAGGAGCTCTTTCAATATTTTTCCGGTGATGAAATCAAATCCTGTTGCTTTTTATTTATTAGGATTTATCTAAATCTCTAGATCCAGTTCCTTTCTAGTTGCCAGTGGTATTTCTTCTGACATTATTTTGACACTATCATCCAAATCTAAATGTTGGGCTGGAATATGTCTGCTAAGTGTTCTGCGAATAAGTCTGTTTTTTGCTTATCATTTTTGCCCAACGTTCATTGTCTTTACTGATTGGAGGTACTGAAGTAATTTCTCCAAAGAAAATAATTTGTTTCCTTCGTTGCGTCGATATTCTCCACATAAAAGTTTACAGAAAGAACCCTGTTTGAGTTTCCGGATTATCCTCTTTGTTTTTTGACTTATGTAATTTAAAATGGTTTTATTTGCTGGGTCTCTGGACTGCTACACCTTCTTTCTGCCTTTTTTTCTAAAACTGATTTCCTTATTTCTATTGTGTAGTGGTTTCCTTTAGTGACATAATTAGTCAGTATTGTGTTATTATATGCAGCAATTTGTAAAATCATCATACATCTTTCATATTCTTTGTTAAGTTGCCTTTTGGTCTTCAGTTGGACATTTAGTTCAATTTTATCTTGTATTTCCTATCTGAAGCTACCCCAATCTGTGTTTTTGTTCACCAAATAAGGCTGAATCTCTTTCTTGATGATTTTGTCATTCAACGTTAGAATCACAGGTGAGTAATCTGAGTTCAAATCCAAATTTTCTTCAATATCTTTCCCGTTATGAAGAAATCAAAAAATCCGTTATTTTATTGTTATCCGTTGGTCAGTATGTGTGTTTCCTGTCGAATGAAAATCGGAACTTAGTTCATTAATTGCTGTTCTTAACTCTTTACCCTTAGTTGTTGACACTCTTGCTCTCCGGTCCACATGTTTGGCATTGTAATCACCACCGAGTACAAATCTTTCCCCGGCTCTTTGGAGGATTGCCCTACAATCAGATGTTTTTAAATTGTGTCTAGGAGGACAGTATACTGCTCCTACTATCAGATTTTGCTTAGTAGACTCTACACACACTAGGTTTAACTTTATTTCTTCAGTATGAAGATGACATCCTTCATAATGTTTTATTGATTCTTATATTAGTATTGCGGTTCTTCCTTTAGCCTTATTATCTGGATGCTAAGGTTTGATAAACTTTGAAACCTTTTATCTTAAGATATGGCTCTTTTGTGAAATTGGGTTTCCGATATCAGGCAGATATCAATTTTTTGTTCTGTTAGAAATACTTCGATTTCTTCCTTTTTGTTTAAAACTCCGTTGGCATTCCAAGTAGCCATCCTTAAGTCTCTCCTGTAGCACATTGAGGTTGTACCTCTTTTGACTTTGTACATTGTGCCGATGGATGATGTCCTGCACACTTAAAATAAATGGGATCCCTTCCACAAAATTTCTGAGTATGTCCATATCTCTGGCGTTTCTTACATTGTGGAATCAGTCTTTCCATTCTTATTGCTTCTATTCTGACTTTCAAAGGGCACAAAAATTTTATATTATAAACTCTATTTATGTCCTCGTCATTATGGAATGTTAATATGAACATTGGTAAATTTATCAGGCTTTCCTTTGTCTTTTTGCGTTTTACTTCAGCACTTACGATTTTAAAATCTTGTGCTGCTAATTAAGGAACTATCTCTTCTGGATTGCATTACGAATGCATAATTTTGTCCATGACTTTTATTGGTCTATTTTTTTTATCATCATATGTGTGACATTGCAACTTCTTCTCTACAGCTATTTCTACTACTTTCCTATTCTCCTCTGGAGTATCTACATTTATTTTTACCTATTCGTTGTAGAATCACTTGGCCTGGTAGTTTATTTTATTTATGTTTAAGGAGTGTTTTATTTCATTGTAATTTCTGAGTTCACTTACCACTACTGGGGAATGGTTTTGTTCTTTTTGCTGTTTTATTCAGTTTTATAATGTTCTCCGTTTCTCTTGTTACTTTAGAAGATTCAGCAGCTATTCTGTTTTAGAGCCACGTGTAAGACAAGCTGTTTTTCTATTCACTATATCTTCCTCTTCGAACTTAGTGGGACGTTTTATGTTGCAGTCATTGATATTTTTAGTTTTCAGTTTCGATATTTCAGTTTCCAGGTCTCTTATTTTATTTAGATCTCCTTCTAGTTTTCGTTTTAGTTTACTGACTTATCTTTGTTGTTCTATTGAGCTGTATATTGATGTTTAATTAGCAACTTGATTAACATGTAGCCTGTCTTTGTGCAGGGATGTTGCCAGAAGATTTCTTTGTTTGGGCATTGGCGTTGCTCCAGGTAACTGAATTCGATTCTCTTGCGAATTTGATTTCTCTAGCAAACCTTGAGATGGGTACACTGATTATATTTCAGTGAATAAACTATTTTGATTTGATATACTCTGTAAGGGTAATTCATTAATTTTACTATTGCCAGATACTGTGTTCTATTTCGCAATGGTGATCTTTCTCTTTTATTACTTTTCCGAAACGGGTTGTCCATTTACATTGGGTGATTGATAATAATCCCACATCAATTTTAGATAACAGCATTTTCACAAATGTAAATTTACAAAATATCTAATAATTTTAGGTATTAAATTGAAATTACTAAAATGTTCATAGAGTGTACTGCAACAGTAATACATTTGGCTGAATAATAAACATTTTTCTATTCAAGTTAAATTAAGATAAACAAATGTTTAATGAATTACATAAAGTGAATAAATGAGTAACAGTATTTAGTACCTATAGCTTTAGTGCATTAGAGCCAGTATAATCGCACAGTACAAGCTGTTATCTCTTTCCTCTTCTTATCTGTTCCACTATCGGAGCACAAACACAAACGTCTTCACTCTCCAATAATCAAACAAACACTAGGTGGTATGCGAATAACCAAAAATCTTAAAGCACCTTTTTTCTAAATAGTTTTACTTGTTTGTAAGCATTACCAAACTGTTTGTAGTAGCAGCCAACTTCTTCGGCGTTGCATTAATTTTATCCATTATTACAACTAAACAAATTGGGGAAAACAACACTGAGAAACGAAAAAAAAAGATATACGGTGGCGCCGATACTAAGACTCCTGAAACTAACAGAAAGAACTAGAAACTTGGTATAAGGGGTTCTCCAAACTGGATGCTGTCAGAGATTAAGGAGATAAGAGACCACTGCTAGTAAACGATTTATATTAATTGATTTCAGTTCCACGTGAGCTATTAACTAAACACACATGTAAATGTGAGTTCCGGTCAGAGT
>JBAIZL010000119.1:70000-115000 GCA_036971475.1 Prosapia bicincta | reverse complement strand
ATTCGTGTAACCCAACATATCATAAAATTGGGGAGTCTCCGTAGAAGCTCCCGCTTCAACAATAACATATATATATATATATATATATATATATATATATATATATAAACATCCACATCCTTGGATAGGATGTTTCGTTTCAGCTCTAAAAATTTACTACTACTTAGACCGCCACCATTGAAGACGAAAATCCGAAGGTCTGTGTGTAGGCCCTTAGAAGAGTGGGTTCTATGTCGAGGAGTTCGAATTACGCCTATGTCTGGTCGGCGTACTGGCGGCGAATTTCTGTTGTATCACTTTATCAGACATTAGTCATTTACAATAGCTAACTAACTTGCCTAAATTAAATAGAATGGCTGCAACTTGCTTAGTTGCAGTAAAATGTATATTCTAGACTTATTGCCGTTTAGTTGGAAAATTTTGTTTTTCTGTCATTTTGTACTCGTAATATGGTTTATACGCGGTTGAACTCATGTCTACCGTTAGTTCATAATCACCTCGGCCTCCTTCTTTTTACTTGTAAGACTATACGGCTCTTTACATATTCAGACGATTTTGTTCAAAGCATCAAAATGTTGAATTTGATATATATTGTTATTAATTATATATATATATATATATATATATATATATATATATATATATATATATATATATATATATATATATATATGTGTGTGTGTGAGTGTGTGTGTGTGCGTGCGCTCGTGCGCTAGTGTGTGTGTAAAATATTTCGAAACCAATGAGATTTATTTAAATGGAATATAAAGAGTAAAACACTGTCATAGATAAAACTTGTTTGTCAAATCTCTCTATGATGGGCAGAACGGAGCAGGTGGCGTGTTGTGACAGCTGTCAATATATCTTGCAATTATGAGGAACGTTACAATGTGCAATAGATTATTTTACCTACCATCCACAGTGTTGATAATGCTGCTACTCCTACACTGTTGAATAGTACACGGACGCACAGCGACAGATCGAACACGCACATATTTACATACATACAGATTTATTAAATGAATATTCCCAAAATGACTGAACCGCAATATAAGGTCTCATATTTAGGAGCTATATGTTTCTTCATAGATTTTAAGTTGTAGTAGTATTACTACTTTTATTATCCTTTATTATTTATAGTAAATCATAGAACTATTTGTTTGTAATACGTTTTATCCCATTTTCAAATTCCTTCATAAAATACAGCTTTATACTATCAATGACTTTTTTTAAACGTAGACACAGTTTAATCTGTAACAATCTTAAACAAATATTTCCACTCTCACTAAAGTAGATATTCAATGTTATAGAAATATTCCACATTTAATAACTTGTAATTTAAACCAGTTTGCACCAATGAACCTTTGCTGCACTATGTATTTAAAATTTTATTTTTATATTTCTCACCTTAGATATAATAATTATTTTAGGTAAACAACACTATTAGCTTCCAGTAAAAAGGTATTACCTTAATGTCACTGAATCTGCATTTACTTTACCTACGTAATCATACTTAAAAATCCGTGTTTCCTTTTTACAAAATGTCTAAAAATTTTAACATACATACATACACTCACACACGCACCGACTCACATAAAGCGTGTATAAACGTTCGGCGCATTGTATATTATCATATGTACGTATATAAATGAATATATTGGTGAGTGAGTGCGCGCGAGCTTACATATGTGTGCATGTATGTATACATGAGTGAGGTTTCCTGAGATTTATTTAGAGGAATTAATTTTAACCTACAAAAGGTTTAAAAAACTGGCGAGTCTTTAACGTGTATCAACTAGTATTTTCTGAGTTTAAACTCGTAAGGCATAAACTCAACAATGAACATGGTACGTCGAACAAGGAATATAGCATTGTTAAAAAGAAGCTTAAAGCAGTTGATGATGAAAACTTCAGTTTATTTTACTATCACATTTAGTATATCGATGTACGTTTGTTAAAATGATAGTATTTGACGGTTATAAGACATTTATGTTGACAATATATGAAATACATACATAAATATTTACACACACACACACACACACATATATATATATATATATATATATATATATATATATATATATATATATATATATATATATAAAGAACTAAGTCAAAATACAAATAGAAGAATTATAATTGATTTTACAATTCAAAGCTTTTCGTTGGCTAACAGTACCAACATCATATTCCTGATGATGTTGGTACTGTTAGACAACGAAAAGCTTTGAATTGTAAATTCAATTATAATTCTTCTATTTGTATTTTGACTTAGTTCTTTATTAATACACAAGAATACATATTGCGATATATATATATATATATATATATATATATATATATATATATATATATATATATTTAATATATTTCAACATAATAGCCTTATAACCGTTTTGTAAAAATAAATATTACTTTTTAGGAGAGATAGAATCATGTAGTCTATTCTAATAAAATTATTTACAATATTTAATTATTAAGTAATAATTGTTGGTACGGATGATGTGTTTATGCTTTGGGTAAAAACGTTTTGACTACAGTACGGTATTAAGTTTAGGCCAGACGAAATCTTAGTATTGCGACAACTGAATTCAGGATTATTTCAATACAAATATTTTTTTTAATGCTTAGTAATTCCTTTACGAAAAATTCAAGCATCCAAGGTAAAATGAGTGGAAAATTGTAAAATAAAACAAAATTGTTATAACCAAAATTTATTTACAATCGCCATCATATTCGTTCTTTATTGACTAATAAAGAACTACATTGCTGTCAACTATTAATTATTTTTAACTTCCGTATCTTTGAAGTTGAAAATTAACGATGTTTCTTTAAACAACGGTACATAACCGCTCATAATTAAAATTTTGTTTCATTTATCGTATTTAGTTTTTATTTCTGAAAAACAGTTTTATTTGTAAAAGTAACTAGAGAATGTAAAAATTATTAATTAATGGCGTTTAGCATTTGCCAATGTAATGATTAACAGAGTTATATAAGAAATTATCCCTAATCTCTAATACACTTTATATGGAAATCTTATACTTATTCCCATTACTAATACTATATGGGATTTCAAATTGTCTTTTCTTTCGGCAAGATTATTAATACATTTATCAACTTAATATTCTTAGGTAGTATGTAAAATAGGTAAAATTACGTATTTAGGTAATATAACTTGAACATTGTTTAACTTAAACATAAGTAAAAACATTTGTAATGATACCCTAAAATGATTGTATATACTGGTTTATTTCAGTTTACTTATCAAATTTAAGCTCTTTTAAAACAGGTATTTTCATTTCAATTTTAAAAGGCCTCTAAATATGATAAATTAAATAGCAAAACTATTATTGCCTTTCGATTTAGAGGCAATAAATATTTTGTTTGACCACCTTTAGCCATTTTACATTATACACTAATACAAACAGATATATTTAAAACATTTTGTAATTAAAGTTAAACTGCTTCCCCAGTAGTCTACTGATGACGTAGTATGTCAATGCATTTTTGACATAAGGAGAGTTGCGCGCAGTGAGTGCGCGTGCGAGAAGCAACAGTACCTGGCATCCACGCTAGAACTCAGTCGACACCAGTCCGGCGGTGCTGATTGACGTATGTTGCGTTGTAATGTGGACTGACAGAATCGCTCACAGAGTGTCCAAACTTTTACATGATCGAAGGCCAAACTTGAGTAAGTGCAGCCTACATAATTACTCACATTTTCTTTAGTCGGTCGCACATATTTAAGTGTTGCTCTAAAGCACTAAGATATATATTTCATGTTGTTTTACATGATGCAAATGTTTTACTTGATAATTCTGATTTAACAAGTCGAATTCACTGAATTATTTATTGAAATTATTTTACACTGTTCAACTAGTAATTATTTAGGTGTTTTATTTAAAGTAACTTACATTTTCATTTTCCCCAATCTATGTAAAAGAAGAAAGTGTATCTTCAATTAAATTTTATTATTTTTGAATACATCTATAGCTTAATAGTTTCATATTATTTACGTGAGACATCCGAGTATAAAACATTTTAAATTCACTATTAATTGTATTACAATTATAAAATATTCAAATTCTACAGAATTATGTATTGATTAAAATCATGCCTCTTTAAGTAATACGAACTTATTAGAGTGTAGGATATATGCATGCCTATGTTTCATATTATAATTAAAAATACAACTTGAAAAAAAAATAATATTTGTCAACATTTTATTTTCAATAGACTACTAAGTATATTTCTAGTGTTCTTCTTAGATAAATACAGGAGTCGTTGAATATATATTATTAGAATTGATATACATCTGCTTACAAACACAAACACTATCAAAATGATAACATTTATTTGGATAAATTTAAAATTGGATGAAATCTCAATAGTACATTGTTATGTTACGTTATGAACCTCTCATATAAATATTTGTATAGAAATACAGTAATATAACATTAGTATTGCATACATTGTACTCTCTGATTTTGCTAGCACTCTACTAATAACATATTTTTATGTGTTTCATTTATTTAACTTTAACATACTGATCATTTTATTTTTTATTTCTAAAAATCTTTTGAATAGTTGAATATTTAAAATGTATATAGTGTATTTAGTTTCAAAATACTTTCTACATTTTTGCTATAAGTAGTAGTACAGATTTATTTTTGGAAATATTTAAATCCTTTGATTATACGATACTTCCTTTTATATCTATAGGAATACCTTCAAAACCGTCGCTAAAAAATGTTTTTTCATAAGCCTAATTTTATGATTTCGGTTGAAAAGTGAAATTTCGAAATCTTAAGAAATGCGTGTATTTTCAATGTTTTAAATTAGTAAAAGAGCAGTTAAAAAATTATAAGTAAAAAGGTAATACTAATACTATAAGGAATCAGATAAGCCACTACATACTTATAATGAACAGGGGATTAATAACACATTGTAAGTAAAACAATATTGCTTTCACAAAATTTGTGTATAAACTTATAAGAAATTAGGTATTTGTAAGAATGACACATTATGGACCATCAACTCATATTTTTCATCGATTAAATAATAAAAATGAAAATAGCGTAGCCACCCTTGTTCCTAGGTTTCCAAAGGTAAAAGTTTTATACTTTTTTTAAATAAAAGAAATTTAATCGAAATGTATTACTAGATAACATGGTACAGAGTTTACTGGAATATGAGCTTACTCGTAACAGAAAACCTTATGTCCAATACCACAAAAATGTTTACATTTTGTACCAGCAATATAAAACTGTAATAAATGGCACCATATAAATATTTAGAATGTTGGAGATTATGAGAGCGCGTTATCGCCCCGCTAACGTGCATTATGCGTTCACTACTCCTCTCGGATTAGCCTGACGCGCCGCCAGCACAGGAGTTAGTACAAACATTTATATTAATGCTTAGCAAGAGCTATCGTTGCCACACTTAGAGAGATGTAAAAACTCTTCTTGGAAAATTAAACTTAAGAAACTCATTTCTAAGTGATGTTGTAGTGAGATATGTAGAGGAGTAGTTCAACGTTTATCCTGTGCATAGACTATATAACATTCAGCAATATTACTAAATTAAAGACGACTTACATAACACATAATTTATGGAAATTAATTGCTCTTTATGACGGATAAATATTACCTTCTCTCTTCATCATTATTGGATGTGTAAAACAACTTTTAAACGCGATGTTTTTAACCGTATGAAATGCACGAAAAAAGACTGAAAAATAATATCATAAGAAAGCTAATACCAAAATATGCAATACTATGGTTGTGGTGCTATGGAGACGTTATACGGTTATTAGAAACGTTATATTTAAAAATTGCAAATTCTTGGTACAACCGACATTACTTGGATGGAAAACTATTGTCAACAAGTAGAAGGAACAAAGCTGTTGACAAAACCAACACTATCATTACAAACATCTGAACATTGAACAATTTTTAAATTAGTATATATTACTGATAGTCAATTATAAAATAGTGTAACTTTACACACACACACACACACACACACACACACACACACACACACACACACAATATACATGTATATATATATATATATATATATATATATATATATATATATATATATATATAAACATCTAGAATATATACAACTCGAGTTGATGCTCAAAAATGAGGACACGTAATTAAAGTCCTCAAAAATCGACTTCCATATTGACCAAGTAAGAGTCTTGTTCAAGTTCATTATAGTGTAAGTGATATATATATATATATATATATATATATATATATATATATATATATATATATTTATGTATATTTATACCTACACGTAAACACGTGGTAATTAAAACTCCTATATATGTAGAATAATAAAAAAAAACACGCACTGGAGTAAGTTCATAATTATATTTATCAAAATTATTCTGTAGACGGAAATATATATTTAAAATGACTGTAATTACTGTTAATTATGGCCTGACTCACTGAATGACTCTAATTCTCTTCGTATATCTAACTATATTTGGAAATTACAATAAATACTTCATAATCTAAAAATCATTTTATACAACAGTAAAATATTCAAAGCTTTTAGTCAACTATCTTTTTCGCCATTATCAAGAACATCTTGTCATGTTCAACAGCGAACTACCTATGTTCAATTGTTGCGCGGGGAGTGTTGTATGTAACTAAACGTTTTAAAATGTATTCTATTTAATGGAGTATTTTATACTGTAAAACTAGAGAAGAGAATCTTTACAGTTTTTAAGACACACGCACACTCTCTCTCTCACACACACACACCTTCTCTCTCTCACACACACACACACACACCTTCTCTCTTCCTTTCTCTCTCTCTCTCTCTCTCACACACACACACACACACACACACTTTCTCTCTCTCTTCCTCTCTGTCTCTCTCTTTCTCTTGCTCTCTCTCTCACACACACACACACACACACACATATATATATATATATATATATATATATATATATATATATATATATATATATATATATATATTCTAGTATATTAATGAAAAAGTAATAGAAATACAAATATAAGAATAATTTGTATTCTTGTACAAATACAAATTATTCTTGTATTATATATATATATATATATATATATATATATATATATATATGTGAGTATATTTAAAAACATTACCTAAGAGGATTTGAGTTGATTGATTCAATTTCTTAAATATTCTTTGACATGTAGCATATTTTGAGATCACTAATGCCTTGAATATCTACTGTCTTTAGCACCCACGAAGGTTTTATACGGATCAAAAATTACGAACGTATTGGGCATTGTTGATTGATTTGGATATTTTATCATACAATGTGCTTAACATTATAGTTTGTATGCTCAAGTCCAGGAGATACTCTTTTATAGAATTTTATAAAAACGTAAAACATTCATTACTAGCCCTTCTGAATAAATTTTAAACTGGCGTAAGCAATCAGAGTTTGTTAGACATACATATTGTCAAACTATTATTTACCTAAAATGAAAAATTCGTTTGACTGAAGGCATAATAGGTGTACACGTTTTGTATTACGTTAAGAGATACTTTTATATTTGGTAAGTGCTGCGTTTACTACGTCTGTCTGTTACCGCCCTTCAAGACCACAGTATAAAATATAGGGGCTATAAAATGTTTACTCTCCGTTAACAGCATTCTTACTTCCTCTGAAAGTAATAAAAGTAGTAAAACGTCGGACGGAATCCAAGGTTAATATAAAACACATAATTTTAGATCAAGTTGTCTTGATAAAGTTAATCATCGACTAAATCAGTCAAACTAGTTTCCAATTCAAGGTGCCTTGAAGTTTAGAAATTTTATTTTTACAAATTTTGTTTATACTACATAAATATTATGTTATCAATTTGTCATGATAATGGGATCTGTAACAACGAAGTTCTATAAAAATATCAATACATAATTTCGAAGTTCGCCTTTTAGTGACGTTTTTAAAGACAACTCAAACAAGACGAGTTTTCAATAATGACAGTTTTCTCGCTTTTTCAGATATACTATATTTGATATCATTAATATAGTATCATGCTGATGTAGGTATTCACTATCGACATAATTGCATCAGGTTTGTCTTTTATTTTTTAAGGAATAGTATGTAGATTTCAAAATGTCATTTAGTAGCCTACAGGGAAAATTGGAGCAAAAATTAATATTGTAGCCCCAGGCCTATAGTTTGATTTAAAACAGTATAGGATTCTACGTAGGTGAAATTGGCCAGAGGGAGTGGGGGATACCGCCATCTGAACGAATAAGAAGTTGACATCTTTCTGCGTGGGTGAGCCTTGTTGCCAATTCGACGTTAAACTTTCGTTCGTCGCTCAGTTTCATCGTAGCTGTGGTTTAGTAATTTACTAGTGCTGTAGCTTGCTTCGTTCTGCCGCTGGCGATGGCGGGTTGAGAGTCACGGCGTTCCAACTGACAACACCGCATCCCTACCCTGCCACAGACCCATTCCTATTCTACTTTAAATCAAAGTATAGTAGGTGATACGTAGAAAACCGTCGTCCCGTTGGCCAGGTAGCTTGTCACCCCATGTGTGGTTGTGTGTGCGTGTCGAAGTGTGAGTGTAAATTCATCTTCTTAGACGTTTCCGAGTTTGTACAAGATATAATAATTAACTTGTATATGGTTACCCCCCAAAGTTTGTTATTTCGTATATTTAATGGAATTTCTCTGGTAAACAACATTTCTTTGTAAGAATGCATGTTTTGTACTCATTGTGCATGTCACATTATGTTGAACGGTTGTGAGCTGTGTTGGTTAATATAAGGGCGCCGGGGTGAAACCTCTTTACAATGTGAGGAAGCGTAAAATTGTGTCTGGTGGGGAAGAGAATATTTGTGTGAAGTTGACTAGCGTTGGAGCTTACCAGTTACCTCTGGAACTAAAATGCGGAACAACAGTTTAAATAATATTATATAGGTACATAAAATTCTACTAAGTATTACTTAGGTATTACTTAGATATTACTTAGGTATTACTTAGATATTACTTAGGTATTACTTAGATATTACTTAGGTATTACTTAGATATTACTTACGTATTACTTAGATATTACTTAGGTATTACTTAGATATTACTTAGGTATTACTTAGATATTACTTAGGTATTACTTAGATATTACTTAGGTATTACTTAGATATTACTTAGGTATTACTTAGATATTACTTAGGTATTACTTAGATATTACTTAGGTATTACTTAGATATTACTTAGGTATTACTTAGATATTACTTAGGTATTACTAGATATTACTTAGGTATTACTAGATATTACTTAGGTAATACTAGACATTACTTAGGTATTATTAGATATTACTTAGGTATTACTAGATATTACTTAGGTATTACTAGATATTACTTAGGTAATACTAGATATTACTTAGGTATTACTAGATTATTACTTAGGTATTACTAGATATTACTTAGGTATTACTAGATATTACTTAGGTAATACTAGATATTACTTAGGTATTACTAGATATTACGGTATTACTTAGATATTACTAGATATTACTTAGGTATTACTAGATATTATTTATTCTCTGAATTTTACCCTATTACATATGACGCTTTTAAATTTGAATGTGGGAAAGAATGTGTAATATCGTATAGGACGTTTAAGTTGGCTGGCAATTTCACTTTTACTCAAGCACTCTGACTTTAATATAAGTGAGAATGATAGCCCAGATTCTTACGTTTATCCTTAATGTACATCTTTCTTTCAACATTTTTATACACAACAGAACACTTCTAAACTTAGAAATAAAAAAAGGTACCAAAAGCTTTCTACTGTGTAAAGAAACACATTAGGTAAATCTGTTTCTTGATAAAATTGCCTCACGAATGTAACGTAGTAACTGGATTGAAAACCTTTAAAGAAATTATTACAAATATAAAATATTTTTACTGAGATAGAACACTCTTTTATGACAATACAATACGTGTTCAACGGTTGAGGGATGTTTTCTTTGTTTCAGTTTTTGTTTTCGCTTGTGGTGTCATGTCGCTTATTATCTTTCATGCAGGACGAATTATTATTTACTCTGACAAGATTTTTTCTCCCCTGAACAGCAATCGAACGTTACTCAACATAAGATTTGTCGATAACAAACTTTTGGCCGACTTAACAGAAGAATTACAACATTAATAATAAGGATTTTTCATGGCAATTTCACTTTTAATTAGTTTAAATTTTATTCAGGAATTACGTATTTTACCTTTAATCGATACATGACTATTCAATTACTCATTTCGACTAAATCTAAAATGCTTCTTGTTCTACGATTTTTCAACCTATCATTTTTGAACATATGTTTTTAAGCTCAAAGAAATTATGGATAACATTTTCTATATTATAAACTCTTTACAGGTTTAGTAATTTGTCTCTTAATATAATAGTCGGTTAGTCTTCGGTTTTAATCGGCATTTTCCGTCGAAATGATACGCAGTCATATTTATAATCACTAATTTCCATGTTTTGTTAAATAGTTTAAAGATCAAAAAGGTAGTACAAATAAACTGATAGCTCACTCAGTGTTAACTTCTGATATGAAAATTAAAAGTGAATCTATCTATAAATAACATTTCAGTGAGTTAATTATAAATAAAACCACCGCATAATGTAATTGAGGCAAGTAAAAGATATATTGAAAAAGACAATATTCGTTGACATTAGACATAACGAAATAAATGGTAGGCAACAAAACCAATGCATAAGTACCATTAGGCTCCAATGAATAACAGAGAATAAACATTCTAGTTTAGGGAAAATATGATTTAATTAGAAGAGTCCAATGTTTCGTAACACGCAAAAAAGGACTGGAAAATGAGATTTAATTATGGAGAAAGAAAACTAGAAAATGTACAGAGTTACAAAGTTGTGATTATTAGTAATTTGCCTACATCTAATTTATGTCATTTGCCTAACGTTAAATAGCATAATGTCTATTTAAGCTGTTTTACCTTCAGAATCCAGTTGCCTTGAAAAAATTGATAATGTTGTGCTGCTAAACAGTGAAAATAAATCTTTTTGATGATCAAATGTTCACAAATAAATATTCTGAATATAAGTTTTAAAAAAGGTTGAATTTAATACCCATATAGCATCGCTGTCTCCGAATAGGAACTTTTAAATATGATAGTTTGTTTCCAAATATTAGGGGATGACCTAGAGGTATTTTTTTTAAATACTGATATAGGTGCAAGATGCTCGTTCTTAACATTTGTTTTGAGTTCAACAGCTGTTCATTTAGGTGAGTTTTTTACATTACAATCGAGTGAATTACTTTTCATTTAATAAATACAAGTTTCAGGAGATAAAGTTATTTATGAATATGCAGCCTTACATACAAGTAATCAAAAGTTTTGTAATTATGTTCCAAGCTGTATGTCAGCAAGATAAAGCAGGATGTTACCGAATGGGAATAGAGACTGGAATGGGTAGGTGGTTACTTTATTGTTTATATTTACAGCCTGACACTAAATGGAGAATCAAAAATACATTTTGAAACTTGCTAAACGTAAGTATTAATTTGGATGACGGATTTTAAAAGAATACGGAAACTACGTTTCTGTCAACAAACAAAGAATTATCAGAAGCAAAATTTATTCTGTTGTATGGTTTTCAATGGACAAATCAACTATTATTAGATCGGACGTTATTTTATAAGAACGTGGTACTTTATCAGAAACTGTTATTCAGTTTTCCTGAGATAAAAATAAGTAAACAGATTTAGTGTCTTGTGTTACTTGGTGTTATCATAGACTAAGACATTTCCATTTGTAATGTAAACGATTCAACTAGAAAAATAAAGTCATATAGTGGTTGATCAGTGTCCATATTATATTCTACGCAATACATTCATGGGAAGTTATGGTTATCTGTATCGTAACTATGGGCTATAAGAATTATTAGCAATTACGTTATCCTCTCGGTGTGTCTGTCAACACATCCAAGCAACGTTACCTATATGACATACAAAGAAGCTTGATTTTCAATAAAACCTAGCACAGAAGAGTAATTTTCCAACCACACTTTCAAAATGTATCCTCATTATCAAACAATAAGAAAGGCTCCTAGGCTTGTGAAGCAAGCGTAATGGATGAGGTAATTTGATGGAACCAAGTAATTTCTGGATGGTAATGACAAAGAAACCTCGCGTGCTCAGTGTAAGGCGAATCGAAGAATACAATTTGAAACGTACGACGAAGCGATATATGGTATTTTAGTATTTAGCCCTCTACTAATTCTCTATTGGAAGCAATACTAAACATTACCAAATATACCTTGTTTTATGCTTTTAAGTACACGAATAAATGCATCGTCTGCATTATTCACCTCTCATAAATTACAATTTTTTCGCGGTAACGTAACGTACGCTTCTCTGTAGGTACATATACGCGTATGAAGAACAGATTTACTAGATTATTTGCTTTATCTTTTCTAATAATCATGTAGACTCTATACTTGCAAGTGATTTACATAAATACCTACCCCGCTGTCAAACTTGATCTTATTCAATAATAATTTTATTCTCTCATAAGTTTTGCTTTTTATTATATTCCTATTTATTTTTCGGATAAATATAAATGTAGCTCGATTAATTACATAGTAAATTATACAAAAATAAATTGATTTGATTACCAATATATTAAAATGTTTACAGTAAAAATATTGAAAAAACCCCAATACCACAATAATAAGCAAAGATAACTGATAATACAAGTTACCTAAGATTAAACCCTTTATGTACATTTCGATTGCCATGTGATCATCATCATAGGATCTTATTACGAAATTAAAATTTAAAAAACAATAGGTTACATATTAAAATGCCCTTTGTTTAATTTAAAAATTTTAAAACGTCCATAACCTAACACAAAAGGTGCTTCAAATACTCGAATTGAATTTACTTTTATGTAAAAAAATATTTTCTCTTTGTTGCAGAATCACGTAAGATATAGTTCAGTAGTTGGTACCGGGTACGTTTGTTTAGCAAATAATACATCTTTGTAATATTAAATTTTTCCGCTAATTTATTTTAATAATTTTTTAGATTAGTTATCAAGAATATTTAAATAATTAAAATTCATCAAACATTTCCGTTCGGTGGAATTCGCAATGTCTAGTTAAAAGTTGACCTAATATATCGTTTTGATATAAGGTAATAGTTTGGATGTACGGTATGTTAACTTTAAAAACAAAAAGATGATTTTAAATATAAATTTTTCCTAACCGAAAAATAAATTTGATTTTTTTTTAAATAACTGATGTACAATTTACTATACTTTCTTAGTAAAGAGTAATCACTCCGCTGTTAAAATTAAACTACGGTAACTATTTTAACTTTAGTTACTAACTATCTGGGGTTCAAAGTTTGTATTTACCCTAGACTTGCCCAGAGGGCACAACTAGAAATGGATGGCCATTGTAAGCGACGGAGTGTGAAATCGATCGATGTCTAGGCAACATGTCTTAGATTAATACGTGTATGTAAACGTGGCTACCATATAGTAAATTTAACTAACCCAGGAGTTGATGATATTTAGCTGGGAACGATAGATTAATTATTTACTGCTTCCGATTGATAGCTACAGTATTGTGTTTCCATAGGCAAAAATAAAACCTATCCACAAACAGCATACTTAAACAAATGTACATTTATGTTTATATATATATATATATATATATATATATATATATGTATATATATGTATATATATATGTATGTATCTATATGTATATATATATATATATATATATATATATATATATATATATATATATATATATATATATATATATATATATAAATGCTCTTGATAAGCACAAAATCTTATACACTTTTACCGAACGATACCTAACTAATCATTGGTTTTCACCATTCTTTTTGTAGGAAAACATGTAAATTATAACAGAGACGCCTCTCCATGACATCAAAGAAACACTTGATATGTAGTGTATGCTATGCTACAGTTTTCACCTCTGATGGTCCATTATTATTTCGTTTTCACCCTCCTACATTGATTTCCGTCCTCGTCTCTCTTCCTAGAAGAGGGCATTACTCGTGGACACCTTCCTATAATCCCGATTCATAAAGTTCCACCTCTGTCATTACTTAAAAATTTAATATATCCACCATAAGCCTATCTGCTGCGTAAAGCCCTCTACATACCCTTAAAAGCAAATGTATAATCTATTTTACTGATAACTTGAAGCCCTATTAAAAGAAAGAAAGCAAACATTTTCTTGATACTAGGTGTGATTAAAATAAATGCAAACCAATGCCATTATGGCATTATTTCCATTGATTCAATACAATACTCCGTACAAAGATGTGCGTGCGTCTCCAGGCTCATCTATATTGGGCGAGATCCCTCGGCTTCGGGCCTCTATATAATTTGGCCCAAAGAGTAAAACGTAACAAGGAAACTCTTTATTCCATTAGTTTCAAGTAGTTTTATGTCCTTCAGTTTGATTCAACCTGGAGTATAAGTCAAGTATTGAGGGGAAAACCAGGGGATATAAAAAGCCATTGCAGCTTAGTGCTGGTATTATTACCATCCTTGAATTTTGAAAAGCAAAATAAGTCTACTCTGCTTTGGCTCACTTATAATCCGTGTTAATCAAGTAAAACGAGGAGCTATCATTATAAGATGAGTTAATAAATGTAATATATAAGTAGCCTAAAGCGTGTTAGATGGTTTTTATGTTTTATAAAATATATTTTATGAATGCTGTGTAATATATCAGAAATGGATTTGAAATATCGTTCATATTATAGGTTGTAGTTATCGCTTGTTCATAAACACGTTTTTACAGGTTTTTCTATTCAGTTACCTAAATACTGGATTTATTTTAGACTCTAGTGAATCCTTTCTTAATACATAGATCTATTATTATCACAATCTTGATTAGGCTCTTTGTGGACCTATAATATCCTGATGTTCAAAGTTCTATAGATTTCAAGGTGGATTCATAAGAATTAAACTTAGCTAATGTACAAGGTATATAAATATGTTTACTGCGTTAATTTCTAGCATTAAAACAATTACGATGTTATTAAAATTTATGATTTTTTTAAAAATCATAGAGAATATATTATCAAAAGAAATTTATCTTTCTGAGGAAACTTCTATTAGGTCGGGTGCTTTTTTTCTCTTACTTTCTCAGGATTCTCGATCATAACGGGGTGTTTAAATACAACGTGTAGGGCTTCAAACTATGTGATTTCTCTTTAATTAGTGCCGGTACATAGCGGAGACGCCGCCAGTAGAGGCTTTGCTTTGTAAAAGGAACGATTGTTTCGAAACGCGTCAGCAAATAAGCCCTTGCGTATTCACTTAGTTAAGTATTATTTAATTAAAGTTTAATCAGTGAGTTTAAAGTGATTAAAACAAGCAACGTTCGTCTGATTTCGCTTTCTTTGTGTTATAAAACCAAAAAACAGGTTATTTCAAGCAGATTCTGTAATTTATGCATTACCATGAGCTTGCTGTACTACTCATGTCCTTTTCTTGGTAATTATTTAAATAAGAGATGTATTATTTGGTAGATTAAGACTAAAATTGATATGAATGTTCACTAGTATCTAGCTCATGAATAACTTAAAATGAGATGAGTAAAACTAAATGATAATCACTGGTGCATTGTTTAATTCTTAGGAATAAAAAAGTAATATCTACATACGTAAGTGAATGGTGGAAGTAATTCAATTACACTCTTAACAAAATGAAATTAAAGTGTGAATGAACTCAATCTAAATTAATATCTCAGATAAACACCTTTGGTGTAAAAAGGAAATGTAATTCCAATGAGGGAGAGCGAAAATCCCTTTCATATCGTAAATCCAACGAATATAATTTCGTTTAGCCGTTAATGGTACATGTAGAAAGCTTCAAAGCAGTTTTAATTGCGACCGAATTCTGTTAATGCAAACAAAAATGTTTCCCGGCTAGGAGAGAAATATTGCTTAGAGAGAAATATACAAAGAGTAAAGGCAATTATTACTTTATTAAATTTTCAATTTCACTCATTTTCTTCATTCCAAACATCATTTATCCATATTTACTCTGAAAAAATATTAAATTCGTTTCAAGCCTATTTTTTTTTTTAAACTTCATTCGTAAAGATATAAATTTTCTCCAAAATTTCATATCGATAACATTTATAAAATATTTTTTTTTCTATTTTACGATTAATATGTTTGATACTTAAAAATAGAGACAATGATCGTTATTACATAGTGGAGTTATTTTTAAAATATTAAAACAATAGTTTAAATTATTTGAAACTGTTAGTATGATATGATTTTATTATAAATTTATTTTAAATTATTGTAATGCTAACTCGTCACAACTTTTTAACTTCATTTTTATATCCTATCTTCTTTCTCTCAGTGGTGCAAGAAGTGGCCACTGAAGATCTCTGCAGAAAAGTCAGAATGTGCAATATTTACAAGAAGGAATACACTAGCCGACTACAAACCAAAACTAAAACTGAATAACATAAATCTTCAATATAACCACTGCCCTAAGCTGCTAGGAGTACTGCTTGATAAAAAGCTGAGATGGAAAAATCATATTGAAAAAACTGTTCAAGATTGAAGCAAACGTCTCAATTCAATCAAAGTAGTCGTCAGCCGACAATGGGGCGCTGACACCATATGCTTGAGAACATTTTACCTATCCTTTGTAAGAACAAAACTGACCTATTGCAGTGAGGTCTGGGGTGCGCACATTAAAAAACTTCAAGTGATCCAATCGGCTGCCTTAAGAATTTGCCTGGGCTGTCCCAAAACCACTCTCATTGCAGCAATGGAAATAGAATTATCAATAGAACCCATAGATTTACTGCTAGAAGAACAAACATGGAATAAACATCTAAAAACCCTCTCACTACACACAACCCATCCACTACAATCTTTAAAAGAAACGACTACACAGCAAACATACACTCACAGTATCAATTTGCTCGCTGCTGAAATGCCTTCTGAGACTCCAGAGCAAATCCCGGTCTGCAAACACGAACCCCCTTGGAAGCAGAATGAAATAATGGTAGCTTTAAACCTAGATTCTTGCCTAACTAAGGAAGACCCCCAGGAGGCACTTCGGCGAGAGTCACTGGAAATGATTCAGAATCTGTACCCAGACTCCGTTCAAATCTACACCGATGGGTTAGTAGATCTAGTCCAAGATAAGTCAGGAGCAGGCTACTATAACCACTTCACTAGAGAAGAATATTACATACCAGCAAATGCAGCCTCCAGTGTTGATGCAGAGTTGCTGGCAATAAATGCAGCCTTGGTAAACTGCCTTAAACTACGAGCAGAGAAGTTCTGTATATTCACTGAGGCCAAGAGCGCCTTGCACATAATAGGGAACCGGAAACCAGGAAGCTATTCATTCAGACTAGAAGAGGTAACAAATTTACTCAACACTCTAGCAAAGATGAGAAACAAATACAACTCCAGTGGATCCCCTCACACTGCGGCATCGACGGTAATGAGAAAGCAGATACAATCGCCAAACAAGCAGCGATAATGGACCCAGTCTTCTTACCACAGTACTCTCTAAAGAAATGCCTGAGTGCTGTGAAAACATCAGTTAGAAGAAAATAGATCCACCGTTGGAGAGAAGAAACCAAAGGTAGAAACCTCTATGACATTCAAATAGAACCAAATGATTTGGAAATGTATCAAGGGGTTCCCAGATTTACAGCCGTCTTTGCAGCACGGGCAAGAATCGGACACATTGTGACTGAGACCTATCTCTTCAGATTTAATCTGAGTAAATCTCCAATCTGCCTTAACTGTAGAAAAGAGGAGGAGACTCTAGACCATATCCTCGTTCGATGCTCCTCACCAATTCCACCAAGAGCAGCTCTGCTGTCTGCGCTGGGAAGTCAGGGAGACATCAAAACAATATTGATCGATAAACAGTTTTCTACCTTGGCTGCAGCAACTTATTATGGATATCGGAGTCACATGACCCTGGACGTCCGCAGCAAGAAGTAAGAAGTAAGTATAGTAAAGTATCTTCTTTCTCTCTTTTTCCCTAAATTAAATTTCCAAACTATTTGATATTTACTAATTATCAAATATATGTCACTCCAATAAATTCAAGATTTTTCCTACACTGCGACACATAATCATTGTTTAGCACTGGTGTGTGATGCCTGTTTGCTAGGACTGTTGTTGTATTGTACGTTATCCTTTATTTGTAGGCATATGTCTCATTTGTTTAAAGTTAAGTAGTATTGTGTTCCTGAACCTTTATTTTACTCATTGTAAATTTATTTTATTTCACACGTGATAGTTATTTTATTTAAATACATGTACACGTACACGCACGCGGGCGCGCGCGCGCACACACACACACGTATATATTATATATATATAGTTGATTATAGCATCTCTGTTTTCTAATATTACTTACACTTCAACGTCTAAAAGAGCGTCTAAAAAAGCAAAATATTCGGGTAATTTTGCCTTAAACCTTTAATTCCAGTTCAATTACATTATTATCGAAGTAAGCTCTACGTAAGTCGATAATAGGTATTTAAACCTAATCAATCGGATGAGATATACAAACGTATACGTTTTTATATTTAAAATATTAACTCACAACATATGTTACAATAGGTCGTAACTTAACAAGACGTATATCACGAAAATATGCTGTTACAAAGATCATCTGGTAGGTTATGAGTTGAGGCAAGTCTAACTTACACTTCGAAAATACAGTTAAACATATTGCAGCAATTAGTTAACTCACAAAAACGCTTTTAGGCTTTGAATGTTGTCCCTTGAGTTTGAAAGTAAAGTACTGTACAGAATGAAACACTGAAATTTATTGTCTACATTGTATTTAATTAACAAATTACTGCTGTTGTTATCATATTGCTAATTAGTTAGACGGCTACTAATTTATCTTCCCAGTACTTATTGTATAGGTTTGATAGCAACTTGACCTACATAAGTTTAACAAAAACTTTCACAGAATTACCGTTCTGTATTTGTTCCTCTTAACATGTTTTGCTTCTTTGATAGGAAAAGTTTACCAATTAATAATACTCAAAGGAAAGAATAAAGAAATATATTTAATGATTTACAATTTTTAATTAAAACCATTTTATCAAAGATACAATTTTGTAAAAATCAGAAATTTAAATTATTTTCTGAAACGCAAATAATTCTTGATGAAAATTTATCTAAGCAAAAACAAGTCAAATAGAAAAAGGTTTTTAAAAGACAATTCTTACTGAAATCTACAAAGAAAAATTTAATTATAGTTTCTTTTTATTTTATAATTACAATTATTATAATTATGTATATACATGTGACAGAATCACTCTATTAAGTGGCAATATAAAACGAATTTATTTTCAATTGTCTATTTTGCTCTCTATAAACTTACTGTATATGTTATTTGACTCTTAGTTTTATTTATTACTACTTATTCGTATTATTATTTTCCTTTCTAATTTATGAAGCTGAAGGGATTCTATTATTTCTCATTATATCCACCTCTTGTATTGTTCCACCATTGCAGAAAACATTTCTCTTATAATTTATCTTTTTGTAGTATGCAGTTTTTGTGTTCTACATCTTGAGCTTTTCCTATAACTACACCTTTGGTATTAACTTGGCAGAAACCACTACTTACTGAAGACAAAATTAAAGAACTCAACACAATAAAATTCATAGCTCATAAGAACGGAAACAAACACATCTTGATAAACAACATAATGCACAAAATACCACACACACATAACGCAACAAAAAACAACAATAATACACGAACACAAACATACATATCACGACACTACATCACAGCAAAATTTAAAACATGCAACACAACTATAAAAAAAAACAAACACCTACACAGTACGCAAACACACCAGAATAAACACCACATGGCAGGTGTAGCCTATATAAAATTACAACCACTGCCCCAGATTTTACATAGGACAAATCAGGGAGAACGTTTATCAAAACATACAAAGAAGACATAAAAGAGACACAACACAAATTAAGTTTCACCATATACAAACAAAACACACTACCCTCACACATTAATATAGACACCAATCTAAAAGTTCTACACTTCATAAAAAAAGCAACATTCTAAAGACAACAGGAAACCGCGAGATATACGAACACCACAAAAAATATCCACAACACATTCTAAACGACAAAACACACTGACACTCAAATAACATATTTGAACACATAATTATCAACTATTCTATGAACACACCTGAGAAACAACCTTGTCAGTGACTCACGCCATTGAACAATCCGCTGACCTAGTGCGAAACAAGACTGCTGAAAAATATGAGTAAATAATGCTTTTTAGGCAAATTGACACAAAAAGTGTAATTTAAGTAGGTAATTGATTTCTTGCGGAGTTGCTGGATTTCAAATATGTAGTTACTCAACTTGAATCCGACAGAGACTTCAGGTTTAAAAAAATTTAGTTATTGAATAAAATATTTGAAAAAACTTACAATAACATCAATTGTTATCCACTATAGGTAAAGAAAATATATTGAACTGGATTGGATGAATAAAATGATATTTTATTACGAATTCAAAATTTCTACAAGAACTGTATAATGAGAGTGTGCGCTAATAAAAAGAATTGAATAATACAAAATAAAAAAAAAACAAATCACAAAACGGTAAACGGTGTAAGGAGCAATTATCTTACGAGAAAAGAACAAAAACAATTACACAAAAATATTATAACAATTTCAATACTAAGACCATTTTCAAAACGAGTATCACAATTTTGAAAATAAATTGCTCTATTTAAGAACTTATAACTTATTAGCTGTTTCCTTACTCTATATTTTTCGCTTTCTATTTTTGTTATGTTTAAATATATATATATATATATATATATATATATATATATATACATTAAATATGGTGATATGTTTTCTTGTAATATAGTTAATAAATTATAAAATATTTCAAATACAAGAATACTTTTAATGAATATATTTATTCAAAGCTTTTCGCCGATAAAGGCACCAAACTATTTATAAGGTCGTTGATATTATAGAAAAAATTACATAAAGTGCAATACTTATAAACATATGGTCGTTTGTAGCACATATTATTTAATTTTGTAAAAATATTTTATTAGATAATTATTTTCCTGAAGATGCTGGTACTATTTTATCGGCGAAAAGCTTTGAATAAATATATTCATTAAAAGTATTCTTGTTTGTGAAATATTTTTAATTTATTAAATATATATATATATATATATATATATATATATATATACATTAAATATGGTGATATGGTTTCTTGTAATATAGTTAATAAATTATAAAATAATTCAAAAACAAGAATACTTTTAATGAATATATTTATTCAAAGCTTTTCGCCGATAAAGGCACCAAACTATTTATAAGGTCAATGATGTTATAGAAAAAATTACATAAAGTGCAATACTTATAAACATATGGTCGTTTGTAGCACATATGATTTAATTTTGTAAAAATATTTTATTAGATAATTATTTTCCTGAAGATGCTGGTACTATTTTATCGGCGAAAAGATTTGAATAAATATATTCATTAAAAGTATTCTTGTTTATGAAATATTTTTAATTTATTAAATATATATATATATATATATATATATATATATATTTGTAGTTATGCAACACTGTTTTCTTGTATACACTTAACACTTTCACTTATGTACTTAAACAAGAATCTTACTTGGTATTTATGCGAGCTAACTTTCAATGGCTGGTCGTGCCGTCATCCTCGGGCATACTCACTTATGTACTTAAACAAGAATCTTACTTGGTATTTATGCGAGCTAACTTTCAATGGCTGGTCGTGCCGTCATCCTCGGGCATACTCACTTATGTACTTAAACAAGAATCTTACTTGGTATTTATGCGAGCTAACTTTCAATGGCTGGTCGTGCCGTCATCCTCGGGCATACTCACTTATGTACTTAAACAAGAATCTTACTTGGTATTTATGCGAGCTAACTTTCAATGGCTGGTCGTGCCGTCATCCTCGGGCATACTCACTTATGTACTTAAACAAGAATCTTACTTGGTATTTATGCGAGCTAACTTTTAATGGCTGGTCGTGCCGTCATCCATGTGTCTAGTGCAAGTATGGAAACACTGTACTGTCCATCCATGGGTTTAAGATTAAACTTATGGTAGTCTTGTTGAAGAGTTTTGTTCCAATTGATACTTTTAATAATCGTAAATTGACTAAAAGCTCTTAGGCAGTGTATTTTAAATAACTTTGTTTACGAAAGATGTATTCAATATTGATATATGTATCACACACACACACACACACAGCTTAGCTTTTAGCTTTAATTATTTTCCGTTCTGTAGCCTATATGTATCAGGAATCAAATAACTTTAAAATAGTGGTAAAGATTATATTTTGTTTTTAAAATATTATTACACTTAATTTTCCAAACTAATACAAATTAATATAAGAATGAAATTACACAAAACATATGTCAAAACAAAGTTTGTAGAAAGATGTGAAACCGCTCTCCTGAAGATTACTGTACTTTCGTGTAGCAATGTTTGTGCAATCCGTATTTGTAGATGTACTTAGTACTAAATACATTTTACTTCTATAAACCTACTTGTAAACAAACATCACTCATACTAATGCCCAATATTTGTAAACTTACTGAATTCTGGAGGAGCACACGCAAATGTTTCGTGAAACAAATCCCACATTCAGAATCTAGTGTAACTATAAAACAAATTTGTTGCGTTGTAATATGTGTCCGTGCGGTCAGTTTGTTATGACAAATGTTTGTCTTTATAGGCTTGTTTTATCTTGCGTAAAATTCGGGTCATGCAACCGCAAGGCCATCTGTCGGTCGACTTCTGGTCGGGAGTATATATCGCACTGTAAAGGTAGACAATAAGTCGCTCACTTCTTGTTGCTGATTACTTTCTGACAGTAATGTTGCAGTCCTGTCCTTCCGCAATAGTTTACATGGAAAAATGTTTGAAGAAATTTAAAAACGTCTTGACTCGAAGCCTATGATGAAGTGCAAAGTTATTGTAGGAATCTTACATTCTGTAATAACCCAAATTTTGTATGGAAGTGTGGGTATGCACAGATTGTGCAGTGTTTATTTAACTTTTGGTAATTTTATAAACAAAGAAGTTATAAATGTAATACATTAACCCATCTATAACAAAGAGTAAAATGCTAGCGGGATAAATAAACTAACTACATAGACAGAAAATACGTATACAAGAATTATTGACATTTTACAGCATTTTTCTGTCTGAAGTGGAATTAGGCAGTTACTATATATATATATATATATATATATATATATATATATATATATATATTTATTTATTTATTTAAGTGCGATGGTATTGTCTAACAACTGATATACTAAATATCTCCATTAGTGGGGTTTCACACCAAAGCCAGACCGGGCGATGCCGAGCCGTACGTTAATCGCCTGGTCACTAAATACGCAGTGTTTATATGGGAGCTTTCAGATACAACGCCGGGCCGTGCCGAGTGATGCCGGGCGATGCAGAGCCGTTTTGTGCAGTCCTACCTTTCTCTAATTCAAGCGGTTTCTGCTTTCTTCCTGTCTATTTCAGTGTTCCAGCCCAGTGAGTTGAGAAACATTACGCAATATTTTGTTTCTTTATTGTTTCAATTTCTGTTTGTTCTTTATATTTTGTTAATTTAAAAATACTATTATAGTAAGTATTTATATTAAAATATTAATTAGTTTGATTAAAGAAAGACCTCCGTTGTGGGATCAATCTAACAAGTAGTACATGGATACAAATGTGCCACTCGATAATATGTAATATAATTTTTAACACTCAAACATCCACATTTATACAGTTGTTACAATATTATTTTTCGTTTGTTGCAGCAAAGAATTCAGTTATTGTAGCAAAGAAAACTGGAAACATTTGAGGGACAGCTTTCGCAGTGAGTTTCTCGTATGGAGTTACGAACTGTCCACTAGTCTCTTGATATTTATTGATATTGTGTGTCCAGTATCGCCTTCTCTCTCCCACACATTTAGTATTCAATAACATCATCGTCATCAAAGTTGATGACGTTATTATCAGACTCCGTTGCAACTGAGATTGACAAGGAAGGAATCATTTCTCACTACAAGGCTAGGAAACCTATTACGAGCGAATCGGCTTCAGTATGAACGTGTAGGAGAACGTGTTTGTTTATTGCTCAGCAAGTAAACATGAGTACGGAGAACTTAACCTGCGAAAATGTCGCGTCGTCCCAAACGTATGTCAAACAACGAAACCTAAAAAAGGTGAAATTTGGGTTTACCTATGTGTCATTAAGTGAAAGAATAAAAAGGGTGCAACTATATTATTTGCTATAATAAAATTCGAAGTGATTAAGGAATCTTATCAAAATGACAAATTAAGAAAAAACCAAAATATTAGTGATCAAACAATATTATAGAAACATATTCTTTTGTGTATTCGATACATCACTAGGGAAAACGTCAATAATATACTGGATACTTCAACAAAAATACCATCAGTTAAATTTTAAACTTGAATAACTGTATGTTATCGAAAAGTATAGAACAGTAAATGATATAAAATGTAAGTCTAATTTTCTTGTCAACTCGCATGAGGTTGGAAGAAACACAATTTTTCTTTTCTATCGAGGTAAGGAAACGATGATAAGCGAGTTTATGCTTTGTGGCTTGAAAAAATACACGACAATAGAAGAGTGTTGACGAAAGCAGACTGCACATTATTTACATTTTTGTTAGTACCTGCAGGTACCCGCATACTGTCTGTAGAACTTTTAAGAAAACATAAATTATTGAAAAAAATTAGCTGTACTGCTTAACTAGTATTTAACAGTTGTTTGAGGTTACAGTAAAAAGAGGTGACTTTTTTAAACCTATGCTATAATAAAGGGGTGTGAAATTGGAATTGTGTTGTTGCTTGAAAAATTAAAAACGGGTATTTAGAAAAATGTTTTCCTATGTCTACTAAAAGTTCCTTAAAAGACTTTTACATTACTGATTTTCATATAAAATAAAAGTAATCTTTAATGTTTCTTTTTCGGAATGTTCGTTCCAATATAACATGTTCGTTCGCAATATTATTATTGTTGCCCCTGTATATTAATATGGAAAAGATTATAACTTTCCGTCAAAATTATTTAAAACTTTGGAATAGCTTTTACAATGTACCTTGTAAGAGGTTACACAACTTGAGAATGGAATACCTATTACAATGTACCTTGTAAGAGGTTACACAACTTGAGAATGGAATACCTTTTACAATGTACCTTGTAAGAGGTTACACAACTTGAGAATGGAATAGCTTTTACAATGTACCTTGTAAGAGGTTACACAACTTGAGAATGGAATACCTTTTACAATGTACCTTGTAAGAGGTTACACAACTTGAGAATGGAATACCTTTTACAATGTACCTTGTAAGAGGTTACACAACTTGAGAATGGAATAGCTTTTACAATGTACCTTGTAAGAGGTTACACAACTTGAGAATGGAATAGCTTTTACAATGTACCTTGTAAGAGGTTACACAACTTGAGAATGGAATAGCTTTTACAATGTACCTTGTAAGAGGTTACACAACTTGAGAATGGAATAGCTTTTACAATGTACCTTGTAAGAGGTTACACAACTTGAGAATGGAATAGCTTTTACAATGTACCTTGTAAGAGGTTACACAACTTGAGAATGGAATAGCTTTTACAATGTACCTTGTAAGAGGTTACACAACTTGAGAATGGAATAGCTTTTACAATGTACCTTGTAAGAGGTTACACAACTTGAGAATGGAATAGCTTTTACAATGTACCTTGTAAGAGGTTACACAACTTGAGAATGGAATAGCTTTTACAATGTACCTTGTAAGAGGTTACACAACTTGAGAATGGAATAGCTTTTACAATGTACCTTGTAAGAGGTTATACAACTTGAGAATGGAATAGCTTTTACAATGTACCTTGTAAGAGGTTACACAACTTGAGAATGGAATAGCTTTTACAATGTACCTTGTAAGAGGTTACACAACTTGAGAATGGAATACCTTTTACAATGTACCTTGTAAGAGGTTACACAACTTGAGAATGGAATAGCTTTTACAATGTACCTTGTAAGAGGTTACACAACTTGAGAATGGAATAGCTTTTACAATGTACCTTGTAAGAGGTTACACAACTTGAGAATGGAATAGCTTTTACAATGTACCTTGTAAGAGGTTACACAACTTGAGAATGGAATAGCTTTTACAATGTACCTTGTAAGAGGTTACACAACTTGAGAATGGAATAGCTTTTACAATGTACCTTGTAAGAGGTTACACAACTTGAGAATGGAATAGCTTTTACAATGTACCTTGTAAGAGGTTACACAACTTGAGAATGGAATAGCTTTTACAATGTACCTTGTAAGAGGTTACACAACTTGAGAATGGAATAGCTTTTACAATGTACCTTGTAAGAGGTTACACAACTTGAGAATGGAATAGCTTTTACAATGTACCTTGTAAGAGGTTATACAACTTGAGAATGGAATAGCTTTTACAATGTACCTTGTAAGAGGTTACACAACTTGAGAATGGAATAGCTTTTACAATGTACCTTGTAAGAGGTTATACAACTTGAGAATGGAATAGCTTTTACAATGTACCTTGTAAGAGGTTACACAACTTGAGAATGGAATAGCTTTTACAATGTACCTTGTAAGAGGTTACACAACTTGAGAATGGAATAGCTTTTACAATGTACCTTGTAAGAGGTTACACAACTTGAGAATGGAATAGCTTTTACAATGTACCTTGTAAGAGGTTACACAACTTGAGAATGGAATAGCTTTTACAATGTACCTTGTAAGAGGTTACACAACTTGAGAATGGAATAGCTTTTACAATGTACCTTGTAAGAGGTTACACAACTTGAGAATGGAATAGCTTTTACAATGTACCTTGTAAGAGGTTACACAACTTGAGAATGGAATAGCTTTTACAATGTACCTTGTAAGAGGTTACACAACTTGAGAATGGAATAGCTTTTACAATGTACCTTGTAAGAGGTTATACAACTTGAGAATGGAATAGCTTTTACAATGTACCTTGTAAGAGGTTATACAACTTGAGAATGGAATAGCTTTTACAATGTACCTTGTAAGAGGTTACACAACTTGAGAATGGAATAGCTTTTACAATGTACCTTGTAAGAGGTTACACAACTTGAGAATGGAATAGCTTTTACAATGTACCTTGTAAGAGGTTACACAACTTGAGAATGGAATAGCTTTTACAATGTACCTTGTAAGAGGTTACACAACTTGAGAATGGAATAGCTTTTACAATGTACCTTGTAAGAGGTTACACAACTTGAGAATGGAATAGCTTTTACAATGTACCTTGTAAGAGGTTACACAACTTGAGAATGGAATAGCTTTTACAATGTACCTTGTAAGAGGTTACACAACTTGAGAATGGAATAGCTTTTACAATGTACCTTGTAAGAGGTTACACAACTTGAGAATGGAATAGCTTTTACAATGTACCTTGTAAGAGGTTACACAACTTGAGAATGGAATACCTTTTACAATGTACCTTGTAAGAGGTTACACAACTTGAGAATGGAATAGCTTTTACAATGTACCTTGTAAGAGGTTACACAACTTGAGAACTATCCTAGTACATTAATAAAAATAAATAATTCGTATTTATATTTTAAATTATTTCCGTAACGTTTAAAGTGAACATATTGTTTTTCAAAAATAGAAATTAACTTTATTTTATGAGAACTTGGGCTATCCCTGACACTGACATGGATGAAAATACAATTGAAATCCAAATATTAAATATCTAAACATTATATAATTCAACATATTTATCATTTGTTTATTTTACATAGTTTTATTTACCCAATAGATTTTTGTATATTTAAAACTCTTCGGTAACTACTCTCATGATTTTCCCAATATACGGATATGTATAAACAATCATTTCCAACGTAGAGCACACACAATTATTTCCAACGTAGAGCATACACAGTCATTTCCAACGTAGAGCACACACAATCATTTCCAAAGTAGAGCACACACAATCATTTCCAACGTAGAGCACACACAATCATTTCCAACGTAGAGCACACACAATCATTTCCAAAGTAGAGCACACACAATCATTTCCAACGTAGAGCACACAATCATTTCCAACGTAGAGCACACACAATCATTTCCAACTTAGAGCACACACAATTATTTCCAACGTAGAGCATACACAGTCATTTCCAACGTAGAGCACACACAATCATTTCCAACGTAGAGCATACACAGTCATTTCCAACGTAGTGCACACACAATCATTTCCAAAGTAGAGCACACACAATCATTTCCAACGTAGAGCACACACAATCATTTCCAACGTAGAGCACACACAATCATTTCCAACGTAGAGCACACACAATCATTTCCAACGTAGAGCACACACAATCATTTCCAACGTAGAGCACTCACAATCATTTCCAACGTAGAGCACACACAATAATTTCCAACGTAGAGCACACACAATCATTTCCAATGTAGAGCACACACAATCATTTCCAACGTAGAGCACACACAATCATTTCCAATGTAGAGTACACCCAATCATTTTCAACGTAGAGCACACAATCATTTTCAACGTAGAGCACACACAATCATTTCCAACGTAGAGCACACACAATCACTTCCAACGTAGAGGACACACAATTATTTCCAACGTAGAGCATATACAGTCATTTCCAATGTAGAGCACACACAATCATTTCCAACCTAGAGCACACACAATCATTTCCAACGTAGAGCACACACATTCATTTCCAACGTAGATATAAGTTCCGATCATATTTATCCTCAAGATGTACCCAAGGCATACAAAACAATTTGTAGCATATATATTTTAATAATACAAATCACCTAATCAGGTAGGCTTTATTATCAACATATTTTAAACATATGTTTTTAAAATAATTGAGTTTTTACAAATTTAAGGAATAAATAATAAAATTTGCCTCAACATTTCCATCATGTCATAAAAACAATGGAGGAATTCGATAACTTAACCTTAGGTTTCTTTCATAATATTTACTTTTATATTCTGCTTTTAATAGATATTGATAATACCGACATTCTTCTTTCTTTAAAAACATTTACATCTTCGGCGAATGGTGTCACAACAACTATGGAGAATTAACATTTGTTCGCTTTAATTAAATTGTTTATTAGCTTCCCTATAAGCCATTGATCAAAGATAAAACTGGTATATATATAGAAATTTAAAAGTGTCGACTTACCAGATCTGTAAAATCTTCAGATATAACCTGAGTATAATCATGCATCCGTGAACCATGTAGCCAGGAACGCTGCCTTGTTCCTAGATAGACGATTGAGCAAAATGTCATCTCAATTTAAACTTAAAAGGGTGCCTGAATATATATATATATATATATATATATATATAACGTTTTTTAACGAGTATGTATTAAAATAAAATTACTAAATATTGAACGCGTTTTTTAATGATTGCTACGTGAATCCCGCCCTAGACGAAGGACAGTGCAAAGTTTATCTAAATTACTACTACTATTACTAACTAAGGATTTCTATAACGACGGAATATTAAAATAAATAACCGTACATTAAATTTTTTAATTACAATCTGGCTATATTGAACACGTAACACAAGCGATATAAGGATATAGTGCAGGCACACAGTGCTGCTATCAGTGACAACAAATTGAACTCTCAGCTTATCAAGTGATTCCCCTGAGCAAGTTCATGTCCTTTAAAAAGTTGAATCATTTAAGGTATATTTTTCTCTAAATTGAAAGGTAACCATACACAGGCAGTGTAACATTATTTCTTCTAATATACATCCGTGTTTAGATAACTGAAGTAAATCATTCAATACATTCATCCTCTTATCAGGCTCTTATCCGTATTATTACTATTGTCACCATTATTAATAGCTATAGGCATATTATTATGATTCAAATAGTCACGCCAAGGTTACAGTACAACATTTCACCATTCTAGATGGTTCGCAATTAGTAAATACAGGCGAAGTATTTGTTTCAACTTCTTCGCGTGTTTCAATGCAAGCTAATGGCAATACTAGGACGCGAAACATTTTCCATCTCGGTTAGTCAAAATATACGGAGCAAAATTTAGTATTTTAATTCCATGGCGAGAAGTTATTAGGCCCTCTTCTATTCTTCGATTATAGAAAAGGCTGTGACTCAAAGGAACTGCAAAATAAACAATTAGGGCCAAATGATTTCTTCTATCCGCTAGATAATTTGTCGGTTCAGTTCTACAGTTCTAGCAGTAATGTTCATTGTATTACATGAAAGCTCAATTTTTTGAAGCATATTGCTATAAACTGTGTTTTCTTTAAGTGTATGTGTAGCATTAAATCCTTGGGTAATGTCTTGGTGTATAAAAACCATCCTTGCACTGTTTTTGCTATCTTGTAATGTCTACGTCACAATGTGTTTGTACAACCACACCTGTTATTAGCTTTATTCTTCAGTTTTATAGTAATATTTATAATAATAAAAATAATAATCAATATTGTATGATATACACTAACTAAATTAATTTCTGTTAATAATTAAACTTAACTTTTAAAACTGAGTCGAAATTTTAATTCAAGTAAAAGCCAACCTTGTTCGTTGATATACCATAAATGTAATTTGTGATAAAAAAAAGTGTTTTTCTGTTATTGTTAGGCATTTGCCAATTTAGGTTTGGCAAAAGGTTAAGAGCGATAAGATTAAGGTTGAATTTCTTGTTACATAGTTTTGACTGTATTTAGCGTCGTTCCGATAAGTGGTTTGCCGTAGGGCAGTGCTCGGGAAACCAGTTTGGTTTTGAGGTTGCCGTCAATTTGCAAGCTCGGATTACCAATAGACACAAATCCTATTAAATACGTCAGAATTGCAAATCGGGGGGGATTAAAAAAAAAAAATCAACAATATTTCAGGATTTAAATATTTGTAAAATCCGAACTTTCTTATTTCATACTTTTAAGTGTAGGCGGAATATACACATTTTTTATGGCAATATTCATAACCATTTCGGCTGTCTCATGAACGTAAATTAGAATGACAGTTTTAACTTTATGACATTAGTCGTAAGATAAGACATTTTCGAAACTAATTGTTTGCATACAAACAGAGAGGTGTGAATAGCCTTTACAAAGCAACGGTATCCCCGGGACACATTTCTACTACAGTCTGAGCTAAATGTTTACTATGTAGTGATAACAACAACAGTAGTACTGAGGATAGTTTAGCACAGCCACCCCTAAACTCGGCCGCTACGTAACCTAGGACTATAGGGATAGTTTTGGATGATGCTCAAGGTCATCCCGGCCCTGACCCCAGACCAAGGGGTGGTTTCGACCACGTTCAGGGGGGTAGGGGGTAGTTTTTCGAAAAAAAAAAAAAAATTCGGCCGCTACGTAACCTAGGACTATAGGGGTAGTCTCGGATGATGCGGGCGGACGTCGTGACCCCGACCGTAGCTTTGGGGGTGGTTTCGACCACGTTTAGAGGGGTAGGGGGTAGTTTTTCGAAAAAAATTTATTTTCAACCCACTGACCTAAGCTAGCCAAAATGGGCTAGCTAACCTACGTATAGGGGGTGACCTCGGCCACGTTCAGGACCATCTCCGGGGGCAGCTCCGGGGGTGGATTGGGGGGTGGGGGGTAGTTTTCGAAAAAATTTTGGAAAAACGTTTCTTGACCGATAGGGTGTGTCTAGAGTGTATTATCGCTACTGTAGGGGTAGTTTCACCTAGGGGTAGTTTTTAAATAAAATCTGAAAATGCCGAAAATCGATCGGCCGGCTCAACAGACAGTACGGTATATGTGTAGAGCCCAATATGGAATACTGCGGGGGCGGTTCACCTAGGGGTAGGTTTTAAATAAAATATGAAATTGCCAGAAATCGATCGGTATGATCGAAAGACCGTACGGGATATGTGTCCAATATGGTAGGCTGTGTGGGTGGGATCACCGGTTTTCAGATTGCCAAAAATGATCGAGGTCCTAGGTAAAAGCCACCTAGGAGTCATGCTCGAGGTAAAGCCATCTCGAGGCAGGCCCTTAAGTAAGGCCGCCTAGGTAAAGTAACCCTGGAATAGCTTGGGTGGTGGGGGTAACTTTGGAAAGATTTAATGGTTATCTGATGACGTATCAGCGCCCGAGCGACTCCAGGTAAGTAGTAGGCTCACCCAAACTATAGTGGTCTACCCCAAATGAATCGGGTGATGAGGGGCCCAGGGGTAAACGATTGCCAAACTCAAAATTTGTCTATCCTACTAAATTAATAAACAATACACTCAGCCTTTAAGTAAAGCTACACAAGAGCAGGGCTAGGATGGTTGCTATACCAACTACCAAGACAAATACTCCCACCAAGTCCTAGGTAAAGCTACCACGGAGTTAGACCTTAGGTAAAGCTAACACGGAGCAAAGCCTCGGGTAAAAGCCATCCAGAAGTCATGCCCTAGGTAAAGTAACCCAGGAACCAGACCATCGGTAAAGCTACCACAGAGTCGGAGCTTAGGTAAAGCTACCACAGAGTTAGACCTTAGGTAAAGCTAACACGGAGCAAAGCCTCGTGTAAAAGCTATCCCGAAGCCTTGCCCTAGGTAAAGCTACCATTGAGGCAGACCATCGGTAAAGCTACCATGGAGTCGGGGCCTAGGTAAAGCTACCATGGAGTTAGACCATAGGTAAAGCAAACACGGAGCAAGGACTCAGGTAAAACCCATCTCGAAGCCAGCCGATAGGTAAAGTAACCCTGGATTCAGGCATCAAGTGGGGGTGGTTATCAAATAATATATGAAATTACCAAAAATTGATCGGTTAGATCAAACGACCAACGACCTACATAGAGTTCAAATAGTCAACAAGTTGAATCGACCAATCACAACGCAGGGGCCCGGTAGGCCTACGTAAACGGTCAATGTAAGACGAGAAGGCCTATATAACGTGTTAAACCAATATATATGACAGCCCACATAATGTGTTAAACAAATATGCAAGCCTACATACATACTATGCTAGGCCGACATACTATGTCGGTAAATCACCGGCCAAAGCCTATATGAACTGAGATAGTTTCACCTCATATATCAGGTAGAACCACGGGCAGGCAACCGTATAATATGGGGAGTACTATAAGGTATAGCTAAACCAATATATACGATAGCCCACATAATGTGTTAAACAAATACGCAAGCTTGCATACATACTATGCTAGGCCTACATACATGAATCCCTAAATGCGCCTACTATGTCTGTAAACACAGGCCAAAACCTTTATGACCTGAGCTATTTTCACCTCTTCTATCAGGTTGATCCTGGCAACCGTATAATATGGGGGGTACTATAGGGTACATCTACCAATGTATAACCTATCAAGCCCACGTAAAGATTTAATATATCTGATGACGTACGAGCGACATGCGCACCTATAACCAGAGTGGCCTACCCCTAAATAAAATGGCTGATGCGGGGCAAAGGGTTATGATTGTCAAACTCAAAATTTGTCTATGCTACAAAATATTAGGCAAAGCAACAAAGCCCCGTCGTATCAGGGAATACGCTTGACCGTGTGCTAGACATGTACAGACTTGCAGAGATAACACATTATCTAAAAAACCGCAACGGCTGCCGCTATAGCAAGCTTAAAACCCGCACGGCTGTGTCGTTGTGAATCTAGGCACGTGTCTATGTTTTGATTACTGTATCAATTTACTGTGTACTGTCGTCATACCAAGGCCTATAATCAGAAATCAGTAGAAATAATCAAATAGCCTCAATGGACATCTCCTATAGCTGTAAATGTATCTAGATATAAAGGTATATATGGAGAAACACTAATAATGAGGCCTATCACAAAACGAGAATAAATATATGTTATAAAACGATGCTAAGCCATCATGCATGCTATCATACATAGGCTTGTTAAGCCAACACACGTGATAGGACACATAATGTGTTAAACAAATATGCGTGTAAACCTGCATACATACTATGCTAAGCCGACTTACAGGGCCTACTATGTCGGTAAACCACTGGCCAAAGCCTATATGACCTGAGCTATTTACACCTCGTCTATCAGGTAGAACTTGGCAAACGTATAATACGGGAAGTACTATATGGTACAGCTAACAATGCATAACCTATCACGCCCATGACGGTCAACAAATACTACAATATAATTTAAAAAAGTTACGCAACCTATATACATACAGTGCTAAGCCAACATTCAGGCATATATACTATGTTATACCAGCATGCAATATAATCTACATAGCCATATATACGCTGTTAAACCAATATGCAGGTTAACCTATATACATCCCGTTACCCGCATAGGCCTATATAATATGTTAAGCCTGTATAAGTGATTGCCCTTATAGTGTGTTCAATAAATATGCGTGTAAACCAAATAAATACTCTGGTAAGCCAACATGTATGCTATCATAGATAGGCGTATATACTATGTTAGGCCTACATATCGCGTTAAACAAACATGTGTAAGCCACCATACATATTATGCTAAGCCGACAAGGGCCTGAACACATTATATCCACTGCATAGTTTAGCTAAACGGCTATCACACACTATCCTACAGGTACCACATAATACCTGATCAATAACACATAGTATCCAATGCATAGCCTGACGAAGGTTTAATATATAGTATCCAGAGGCCTCGCTAACGATTAACACGTTGTATCCATAAGGCCTACTATGTCGGTAAACCACAGGCCCAAGCTTATATGATCAGAGTCCGACACACATTTTCACCCGTCTATCAGGTAGAACCTCAGGCAGGCGGCTGTATAATACGGGAAGTACTATATCGTATAGCTAACAATGCATAACCTATCACGCCCATGACGGTCAGCAAATACTACAATATAATTAAAAAAAAGTCGCGCAACCTATATACATACAGTGCTAACCAATATAGGCATATATACTATGTTAAACCAACATGCAATATAATCTAAATAGCCATATATACGCTGTTAAACAAATATGCGTGTAAACCTACATAAATACTATGGTAAGCCAACATGCATGCTATCATACTATGTTAAGCCCAAATACATAATAGAATACATAATGTGTTAAACATATATGTGTGTAAGCCAGCATAGATATTATGCTAAGAAGACATGGACCTACAAAGTATAACACATTATATTCGATGCATAGTTTAGCTAATGGATATCACACACTAACCTACAAGCTGCCCACAAATTACCACATAATACCTGATACATAGCCCGGATAATCATTAACGCATAGCGGCCGATGCAAGTCATGACTAGGGCTAACACAACATATTCAAACCACAGCCTGACTACGGCTAACACATAGTATCCGATGAGAAGTATGAATACAAAGTAACACATAATATCCGTTGCATAGCTCGGCTAAAGTTCGTCATATAGCACCCGAAGTATAGCTTGACAAACACACAGCATTTCATGAGCGGCGTGATATAAGGTAACACATAGTATCCGATACACAACCTAGGATCGAATATGACGTCATTCAGGTGGAGAACAAGATGGTGGCAATGTTGATACCGTGATGGCCTGTGTAGGCTAGATCAAATAACCAACGTTTCAACTAAACTACTGTCATACGCGTAGTTTAACCAACCAACATACGTGAAGTTCAAACGAACAGCATTGACACCAAGTCCAAATAGGCTATAGCGGCTATGCCCAGATCAGCGTTTCAGCTAATCAAAATGAAAAACTTACGCTAATCAACCAACATCTACACCGGTGTCAAATGGGTTATGGTTAGTGAAGGCACCGGCAAAAGCTTTAAGCCTTAGACATAATTATAGCTATCAACGCGTACCAAAATAGCTATGCAGAAACCGTCAAGGCCATTACACATATTGTCCAGGTATGTTCTCCATCAAACCGAGACTTTAGACACCATCTCTGTAAAACAGCTAACAAATTATACTCTACCACAATAGGTATGTCAAAACTGTTACCGGCTCATAATCTAAGACAATGGTTACGTAACGCCCTTTATCAATTTAAGACCTTAAGCGACATCTTCGTAAAGACAGCCACAATAGTTACGTTAAAAAGAGCTACCGCTGCTCACCATACCATAATAGCTACGTACAGACGGCTAATATTGTATAACCTATCACAAGACTTATGTAAAAACAGCTATGCATAACCTGTCACACAATAACTGCGTAAAGGCAGCTAACAAGGCCTACCCCAATAAAATAGCTACGAAAAAATAACATCCAATACATACCCTATCATATTAGCTATGTAAAGCCAATAAATGCGTAAAGGCAGCTAACAATGCCTACCCCATTAAAATAGCTACGAAAAGATAACAACCAATACATAACTTATCATAATAGCTATGTAAAGACAGCTAAAGATGCATAACCTAACTCAGTAATGATTGCTATTAAATAATGAACCATTACACTAGCCACGTAAAGACAGCTACCAACACCACAATAGCTACGTAAAAACAGTTATCGATCCGTGACCAAGATAATACCTACGTAAGACCTATATCAGTGCTAAGACAATAGCTCCGTAAGGAAAACCTACCACCTCATGAACTACGACAACAGCAAGGTGTGGACGGCTACCAATACATTACTTATCACAGCTACCAACACATAACTCGGCACACTAGCTAAGTAAATAGCGCTGCGATTGAATAGCCTATCACACAGGCTAATTGAGGGTCACTAACTAAACCATCACAATATCTCTGTACATGGCAGATGGCGAGATGATCCTCATCTTTATCGCACACCTAACAGTAGGTTAGGTTAGAAGCACTCTGGCTAGCTCAGGTTAGTGGGTTGAAAATAATTTTTTCTAAAAACTACCCCTCTAGACGTGGTTGAACACCCAACAGTAGGTTAGGTTAGAAGCACTCTGGCTAGCTTAGGTTAGTGGGTTGAAAATACTTTTTTCTAAAAACTACCCCTCTAGACGTGGTTGAACCCTCCCCCAAGGCTACGATCAAGGTCACATCGACCGCCTGCATCATCCAAAACCACCCCTAACTTCTACAACCACAGGTCAGTGATGCCCGTGATGGAGATACGACCAACCTTTGAAAGTTAGGGGTGGTTTTGGATGATGCAGGCGGTCGATGTGACCTTGATCGTAGCCTTGGGGGAGGGTTCAACCACGTCTAGAGGGGTAGTTTTTAGAAAAAAATATTTTCAACCCACTAACCTAAGCTAGCCAGAGTGCTTCTAACCTAACCTACTGTTGGGTGTTCAACCACGTCTAGAGGGGTAGTTTTTAGAAAAAATTATTTTCAACCCACTAACCTGAGCTAGCCAGAGTGCTTCTAACCTAACCTACTGTTAGGTGTGCGATAAAGATGAGGATCATCTCGCCATCTGCCATGTACAGAGATATTGTGATGGTTTAGTTAGTGACCCTCAATTAGCCTGTGTGATAGGCTATTCAATCGCAGCGCTATTTACTTAGCTAGTGTGCCGAGTTATGTGTTGGTAGCTGTGATAAGTAATGTATTGGTAGCCGTCCACACCTTGCTGTTGTCGTAGTTCATGAGGTGGTAGGTTTTCCTTACGGAGCTATTGTCTTAGCACTGATATAGGTCTTACGTAGGTATTATCTTGGTCACGGATCGATAACTGTTTTTACGTAGCTATTGTGGTGTTGGTAGCTGTCTTTACGTGGCTAGTGTAATGGTTCATTATTTAATAGCAATCATTACTGAGTTAGGTTATGCATCTTTAGCTGTCTTTACATAGCTATTATGATAAGTTATGTATTGGTTGTTATCTTTTCGTAGCTATTTTAATGGGGTAGGCATTGTTAGCTGCCTTTACGCATTTATTGGCTTTACATAGCTAATATGATAGGGTATGTATTGGATGTTATTTTTTCGTAGCTATTTTATTGGGGTAGGCCTTGTTAGCTGCCTTTACGCAGTTATTGTGTGACAGGTTATGCATAGCTGTTTTTACATAAGTCTTGTGATAGGTTATACAATATTAGCCGTCTGTACGTAGCTATTATGGTATGGTGAGCAGCGGTAGCTCTTTTTAACGTAACTATTGTGGCTGTCTTTACGAAGATGTCGCTTAAGGTCTTAAATTGATAAAGGGCGTTACGTAACCATTGTCTTAGATTATGAGCCGGTAACAGTTTTGACATACCTATTGTGGTAGAGTATAATTTGTTAGCTGTTTTACAGAGATGGTGTCTAAAGTCTCGGTTTGATGGAGAACATACCTGGACAATATGTGTAATGGCCTTGACGGTTTCTGCATAGCTATTTTGGTACGCGTTGATAGCTATAATTATGTCTAAGGCTTAAAGCTTTTGCCGGTGCCTTCACTAACCATAACCCATTTGACACCGGTGTAGATGTTGGTTGATTAGCGTAAGTTTTTCATTTTGATTAGCTGAAACGCTGATCTGGGCATAGCCGCTATAGCCTATTTGGACTTGGTGTCAATGCTGTTCGTTTGAACTTCACGTATGTTGGTTGGTTAAACTACGCGTATGACAGTAGTTTAGTTGAAACGTTGGTTATTTGATCTAGCCTACACAGGCCATCACGGTATCAACATTGCCACCATCTTGTTCTCCACCTGAATGACGTCATATTCGATCTTAGGTTGTGTATCGGATACTATGTGTTACCTTATATCACGCCGCTCATGAAATGCTGTGTGTTTGTCAAGCTATACTTCGGGTGCTATATGACGAACTTTAGCCGAGCTATGCAACGGATATTATGTGTTACTTTGTATTCATACTTCTCATCGGATACTATGTGTTAGCCGTAGTCAGGCTGTGGTTTGAATATGTTGTGTTAGCCCTAGTCATGACTTGCATCGGCCGCTATGCGTTAATGATTATCCGGGCTATGTATCAGGTATTATGTGGTAATTTGTGGGCAGCTTGTAGGTTAGTGTGTGATATCCATTAGCTAAACTATGCACCGAATATAATGTGTTATACTTTGTAGGTCCATGTCTTCTTAGCATAATATCTATGCTGGCTTACACACATATATGTTTAACACATTATGTATTCTATTATGTATTTGGGCTTAACATAGTATGATAGCATGCATGTTGGCTTACCATAGTATTTATGTAGGTTTACACGCATATTTGTTTAACAGCGTATATATGGCTATTTAGATTATATTGCATGTTGGTTTAACATAGTATATATGCCTATATTGGTTAGCACTGTATGTATATAGGTTGCGCGACTTTTTTTAATTATATTGTAGTATTTGCTGACCGTCATGGGCGTGATAGGTTATGCATTGTTAGCTATACGATATAGTACTTCCCGTATTATACAGCCGCCTGCCTGAGGTTCTACCTGATAGACGGGTGAAAATGTGTGTCGGACTCTGATCATATAAGCTTGGGCCTGTGGTTTACCGACATAGTAGGCCTTATGGATACAACGTGTTAATCGTTAGCGAGGCCTCTGGATACTATATATTAAACCTTCGTCAGGCTATGCATTGGATACTATGTGTTATTGATCAGGTATTATGTGGTACCTGTAGGATAGTGTGTGATAGCCGTTTAGCTAAACTATGCAGTGGATATAATGTGTTCAGGCCCTTGTCGGCTTAGCATAATATGTATGGTGGCTTACACATGTTTGTTTAACGCGATATGTAGGCCTAACATAGTATATACGCCTATCTATGATAGCATACATGTTGGCTTACCAGAGTATTTATTTGGTTTACACGCATATTTATTGAACACACTATAAGGGCAATCACTTATACAGGCTTAACATATTATATAGGCCTATGCGGGTAACGGGATGTATATAGGTTAACCTGCATATTGGTTTAACAGCGTATATATGGCTATGTAGATTATATTGCATGCTGGTATAACATAGTATATATGCCTGAATGTTGGCTTAGCACTGTATGTATATAGGTTGCGTAACTTTTTTAAATTATATTGTAGTATTTGTTGACCGTCATGGGCGTGATAGGTTATGCATTGTTAGCTATACCATATAGTACTTCCCGTATTATACGTTTGCCAAGTTCTACCTGATAGACGAGGTGTAAATAGCTCAGGTCATATAGGCTTTGGCCAGTGGTTTACCGACATAGTAGGCCCTGTAAGTTGGCTTAGCATAGTATGTATGCAGGTTTACACGCATATTTGTTTAACACATTATGTGTCCTATCACGTGTGTTGGCTTAACAAGCCTATGTATGATAGCATGCATGATGGCTTAGCATCGTTTTATAACATATATTTATTCTCGTTTTGTGATAGGCCTCATTATTAGTGTTTCTCCATATATACCTTTATATCTAGATACATTTACAGCTATAGGAGATGTCCATTGAGGCTATTTGATTATTTACACTGATTTCTGATTATAGGCCTTGGTATGACGACAGTACACAGTAAATTGATACAGTAATCAAAACATAGACACGTGCCTAGATTCACAACGACACAGCCGTGCGGGTTTTAAGCTTGCTATAGCGGCAGCCGTTGCGGTTTTTTAGATAATGTGTTATCTCTGCAAGTCTGTACATGTCTAGCACACGGTCAAGCGTATTCCCTGATACGACGGGGCTTTGTTGCTTTGCCTAATATTTTGTAGCATAGACAAATTTTGAGTTTGACAATCATAACCCTTTGCCCCGCATCAGCCATTTTATTTAGGGGTAGGCCACTCTGGTTATAGGTGCGCATGTCGCTCGTACGTCATCAGATATATTAAATCTTTACGTGGGCTTGATAGGTTATACATTGGTAGATGTACCCTATAGTACCCCCCATATTATACGGTTGCCAGGATCAACCTGATAGAAGAGGTGAAAATAGCTCAGGTCATAAAGGTTTTGGCCTGTGTTTACAGACATAGTAGGCGCATTTAGGGATTCATGTATGTAGGCCTAGCATAGTATGTATGCAAGCTTGCGTATTTGTTTAACACATTATGTGGGCTATCGTATATATTGGTTTAGCTATACCTTATAGTACTCCCCATATTATACGGTTGCCTGCCCGTGGTTCTACCTGATATATGAGGTGAAACTATCTCAGTTCATATAGGCTTTGGCCGGTGATTTACCGACATAGTATGTCGGCCTAGCATAGTATGTATGTAGGCTTGCATATTTGTTTAACACATTATGTGGGCTGTCATATATATTGGTTTAACACGTTATATAGGCCTTCTCGTCTTACATTGACCGTTTACGTAGGCCTACCGGGCCCCTGCGTTGTGATTGGTCGATTCAACTTGTTGACTATTTGAACTCTATGTAGGTCGTTGGTCGTTTGATCTAACCGATCAATTTTTGGTAATTTCATATATTATTTGATAACCACCCCCACTTGATGCCTGAATCCAGGGTTACTTTACCTATCGGCTGGCTTCGAGATGGGTTTTACCTGAGTCCTTGCTCCGTGTTTGCTTTACCTATGGTCTAACTCCATGGTAGCTTTACCTAGGCCCCGACTCCATGGTAGCTTTACCGATGGTCTGCCTCAATGGTAGCTTTACCTAGGGCAAGGCTTCGGGATAGCTTTTACACGAGGCTTTGCTCCGTGTTAGCTTTACCTAAGGTCTAACTCTGTGGTAGCTTTACCTAAGCTCCGACTCTGTGGTAGCTTTACCGATGGTCTGGTTCCTGGGTTACTTTACCTAGGGCATGACTTCTGGATGGCTTTTACCCGAGGCTTTGCTCCGTGTTAGCTTTACCTAAGGTCTAACTCCGTGGTAGCTTTACCTAGGACTTGGTGGGAGTATTTGTCTTGGTAGTTGGTATAGCAACCATCCTAGCCCTGCTCTTGTGTAGCTTTACTTAAAGGCTGAGTGTATTGTTTATTAATTTAGTAGGATAGACAAATTTTGAGTTTGGCAATCGTTTACCCCTGGGCCCCTCATCACCCGATTCATTTGGGGTAGACCACTATAGTTTGGGTGAGCCTACTACTTACCTGGAGTCGCTCGGGCGCTGATACGTCATCAGATAACCATTAAATCTTTCCAAAGTTACCCCCACCACCCAAGCTATTCCAGGGTTACTTTACCTAGGCGGCCTTACTTAAGGGCCTGCCTCGAGATGGCTTTACCTCGAGCATGACTCCTAGGTGGCTTTTACCTAGGACCTCGATCATTTTTGGCAATCTGAAAACCGGTGATCCCACCCACACAGCCTACCATATTGGACACATATCCCGTACGGTCTTTCGATCATACCGATCGATTTCTGGCAATTTCATATTTTATTTAAAACCTACCCCTAGGTGAACCGCCCCCGCAGTATTCCATATTGGGCTCTACACATATACCGTACTGTCTGTTGAGCCGGCCGATCGATTTTCGGCATTTTCAGATTTTATTTAAAAACTACCCCTAGGTGAAACTACCCCTACAGTAGCGATAATACACTCTAGACACACCCTATCGGTCAAGAAACGTTTTTCCAAAATTTTTTCGAAAACTACCCCCCACCCCCCAATCCACCCCCGGAGCTGCCCCCGGAGATGGTCCTGAACGTGGCCGAGGTCACCCCCTATACGTAGGTTAGCTAGCCCATTTTGGCTAGCTTAGGTCAGTGGGTTGAAAATAAATTTTTTTCGAAAAACTACCCCCTACCCCTCTAAACGTGGTCGAAACCACCCCCAAAGCTACGGTCGGGGTCACGACGTCCGCCCGCATCATCCGAGACTACCCCTATAGTCCTAGGTTACGTAGCGGCCGAATTTTTTTTTTTTTTTTCGAAAAACTACCCCCTACCCCCCTGAACGTGGTCGAAACCACCCCTTGGTCTAGGGTCAGGGCCGGGATGACCTTGAGCATCATCCAAAACTACCCCTATAGTCCTAGGTTACGTAGCGGCCGAGTTTAGGGGTGGCTGTGCTAAACTATCCTCAGTACTACTAACAACCACTGATGACCTGCTACAGAATTGCTTATAACGGATCAACACAGGCTACGAATGATTGCAAGAAAGACTATTCTTGACGAAAAGAATATTACAAGGGGAAAATATTCTTGACTGAAATTTAAGAAATCAGAAAGTATTCCTTACAAAGAAACACACTATATCCTGAGCGACAAATAAAGAGTTCATTCCATTGTATTAAGGTAACAAGGCCATAGATCTACGATGCAAAGCTGTAGCAGAACTTTTAAATTATTTACTGCAAAATATAAACTAGGAAGTATGAGAGAATTATGATTTAGTCATTTTTCTGTAGAAAATATTAGAAGAGTTAAACTGGTAAAGGACAGAATTATTTTATTGCACGCGGTCGTTTATAGGACTCAGTACTATTACCACCTTATGAAGACACGGTGTTCAAAAGGCTTTGGTATGTTTAAAATAAAACATAATTAATAAAAATTTAAACTTATTTTATTTTATTTTATAATTAGAAAAATGTCAATTTTCAAAACCTACTATTCTAAGCTAAATATATATATATAGGGGGGGTAGTATGGAGAAACAGTAGTAAGCCCTATGTGCTACAGTAAAAACAACATTTAGGAAAAGATCTATTACTCTGATTCTATTTCAGTTTTTTTACGGATGTAAGGTTTGACCTTTATGAAACCAATTATTGGAGCCCATTTCCTACCGCATATTTCAAAAAAAAATAATGATACAACAATGTAAACTCATCCAAATTGAATAGATCATGTAATATATTTACTCTTTTATTGATAAAATCTCTACTTTCGTTTATCTTGCACACGATCCCATACAAATAGATACGCCTTATATTGTTTTGTTTTACTAAGGCCTAAATAGGTACAAGATAATGATTGCATTACGTCATCAACCAATAAAGTATAACTATTTTCATTGATAAGGACAACAAAACCTCTTTTGAAAGACAACAAAAATAAAATGACGTAATATTACATATCTTTTTATACGGCGAATTCACGTGGATTCCTTCGAAATACTACTTCGACTGATAATGATATTTTTCCGCCCTTTGGACTAAATATTTTATGAACGAACATACCTTTTTACCAGAAACAACTCTTTAGGTTAAAAAACTAAACCAATATGTATGTGGTAGTTGCGTGTAAAGCAACTGTGGAGTAAATGTTTATATTAATTAAAACAACCTCTCACCACAAATTCAAAAAATTTTATTTTAACCTTATGTACATTTCGACTACAAAGTAATCATCTTCAGAGGTATTTTTACAAATAACTGTTATTTGTAAAAATACCTCTGAAGATGATTACTTTGTAGTCGAAATGTACATAAGGTTAAAATAAAATTTGTTGAATTTGTGGTGAGAGGTTATTTTAATTAATATCCATAAAATTCAGTTTATAAAACTAGAATTACCTACTATGTTTCTGTAAACAGATAAATTGAATTGATTTAAATCGTTAAATATTACAAAAGCAGAAATATTAATCTCCTTAAATTTCAAGACATGTTTTTGGTATGATTAAATCAGAAGAAAATTTAAAAAACACATAAATTAGTATTAAATGGGGTTTATGCAATACAATCACATGCACAGACCGCCTTATATTACTCTAACAAATGGCTCCTTTTACATTAGTTACAGCAGACTGCGTGTCGCGTTACTTCGCATTGTGCCTCGAGCCAAAATTTCCCACGCGAGACAAGGACCTCGCTCACGGGAAGCTTAACGTTCCTACCTTAATCCTATCTACAATTCCGAACTCCTGCCGTATTTATGGCGAGGATAATTATTGGTACAGCTACATGTAGCAGCCAGAGATAGTACAGGATTCTTTTATGAAAGCAATCTCGTCTGTATAACGTGTGGCACTTCCCTACCTCCCATACCCTGTA